>CM077256.1:5065513-5180513 GCA_039654775.1 Spinibarbus caldwelli
CACCGTTTTTATTTTTTTGTGGACTTTAGGACTTATTGTGATGTGTTTATCAGCTGTTGAGACTCTCATTCTGATGGCACCCATTCACTGTAGAGGATCCATTGGTGAGCAAGTGATGAAATGCTAAATTTCTCCAAATCTATTCCAATGAAGAAACAAACTCATGTACACACTGGACGGCCTGAGAGTGAGTAAATTGTCAGAAAACTTAGATTTTTAGGATAACTATTCTTTTAACCACCTTTTTGTCTTTATTAGCTCAATTTACACAGTGGTGAGACAAATGGAAAAGACAAGTATTTCAAGACCTCATTAAAATGAGGTCCTAAAAAGCTGCATGTTTAATCATAAGAAAATAATTTTAAATGCCATTTAGATGGAGTAGCATGTCTGAAAGTCAGGGTTTTATTTTAGCTTTATTTGTTATCGACAGCATAAGCACCTCTTTGTGTCAATAACAAACTGTATTTTTTCCTGCCAACTAAAGAATTACTTGTCACGACACACTAAAAGCATGCTTCTGTAACTTGTTTTGATGTAATAATGCCTGCCAAGACAATAGATGTATATGAAAACATCACTGAATTACTGTACCTGTGCCAACCTAATATGAGTCTTTCCTAACACAGGATGGCAGCATTAGGTTTAACCCTTGCATTGCTCACACAAACAAAGTTGGATTCAATTTAAACACAACTAAAGATACAATTCAATGCAAACAAATAAACATCTAGTACAGTCCTTTAGTGTTTGCGGTGTAAGCATGCTGTTATCAACAATGTCTGGTCTACACTGCTGTGCACTCTAGCCAAAACTAAACATTTATACAACAGTTGATTGTTTTATAAATGTATAATGTGACCAGTCAATGTTGTTTTAAGTGACACTTGACTGGTTTAACCTAACAGAACTCTTAGTGTCTTTTAAAGCAAGGGTGCTCAATCCTGTACTTTCAGCAAAGTTCAGGTCCAACCCTGATCAAACACTTGAACCAGCTAATGAAGATCTTCAAGAGGGCTTTAAGGTCAAACCTGTTTGATCAGGTTTGGAACTGAACTGTGCAGGTAAGTAGATCTCCAAAAACAGAAAAGAATGATACAATAATGGATGGATTGCTAGATGTATCGACAGAACACAATGGTAGCACAATGGTAGCACAATGGATGGATGGATGATTGGATAGAACAACAGAAAGATAGAACGATAGAACAAATGATGAAAGGAGTAACACTTTATTTCGATGGTCCCTTTTGAACATTCTGCTGACAATAAGTAATGTTGCACCTACATGTCAACTAACTCTCATTGGAGTATTAGTAGACTGTCTGCTTAATATTTGCTAACCCTTTATTATAATGGTCTCCCAACAGACATTCTACTGACTATAAGTAACTTTGCAAGTACATCAACGTATTCTAACCCTAACCCTATCAGTCTACTAATACTCTACTAACACTCTAGTGAGAGCTAGTAGATATGTAAGTGCAATGTTACTTATAGTCAACAGAATGTGTTAAAAGGACCAAAAAAAAAAAAAAATGAAACCATGAAAGGCTGGATGGAATGACAGAATGAAAGAACGATAGAACAATTGATGGATGGTTGGATGGAATGACACAATGATAGAACAATGGATGCATGGATGGATGGAGGGATGGAACAACAGAATGAACAAAAGAATGGATGGAACAGATAGAACAATGGATGGATGGATAAATGGATGGACGGATGCATGGATGGAACAACAGAACAAACAAAAGAATGGATGGAACAGATAAAACAATGGCTGAATGAATGGATGGCTGGAACAACAGAATGAACGGAACAGATAAAACAATGGATGGATAGATGGATGAGTGAGTGGCTGGATGGAACAACAGTACAATAGAACAATGGATGAAAGGCTGAAAAGAATGACAATGATAGAACGATAGAACAATGAATGGATGGAATAATGGATACATGGATGAATGGATGGACAGAACAACAGAAAGAACAAAAGAATGGATGGAACAGATAGAACAATGGGTGGAAGAATGGATGAATGAATGGACGAATGGATGGACGGATGCATGGATGGATGGAACAACAGAACAAACAAAAAAATGGATGGAACAGATAAAACAATGGATGAATGGATGGATGGATGGATGGATGGAGCAACAGAGCGAACCAAACAGATGAAACAATGGTTGGATAGATGGATGAGTGGGTGGCTGGATGGAACAACAGTACAATAGAACAATGGATGAAAGGCTGGATGGAATGAACAGATAGAACAATGGATGGATGGATGGATGCATGGATGGATGGAACAACAGAACAAACAAAATAATGGATGGAACAGATAAAACAATGTGGATGGATGGATGGAACAACAGTACGAACTAAAGAATGGATGGAACAGATAATTATAATTATTGTGATTAATAGGAAAGTGTGTACAGCTGAATTCAATTAGTGATTTGTTAGACGGGTATAAAAAAGGTTATTATACCGCAGCAGCGGCAGCCCTTGTCTTGTGAAGACCGAAGTGTGTAAAGACCATCGACTCTACTCTACCACCGGACAGGGATAAGTATCGCTTTTCATTTATTCTCTTTCCTATTACTTGTTTCACTTCTCTTTCAGCTTTTATAACCATTTCTTACTTGTATTTTTTGGCACAGTTATTTTTTTAGGATTACTGTTAAACTAATGTAGTTTGATTTGTATATGTTTTATTTGTATATTTTAATTTTAGTTACAGTTGTAGTAATGTTTGTCATTTTATTTTATTTTATTTTTCTATTATGTATGTATAAGTTATTTATTAAGTTTTAGTTTTATTTAATTTGAGTTATTTTAGTACTTCAACAAACTACATGGAAATGAAATAATATTGAATTTATGGATATGCGTGTGTGTGTTTGTATGTGTGTGTGTGTGTGTGTGTGTGTGTGTGTGTGTGTGCATATATGTCTGTGTGTGTGTGTACATACACGTAGTTGTTTTTGGTGTTTGGCTTAGTTTTATGTTAGAATCATTATTACACATACCTTTTGTTCTCTTAATATTTTGAATTGTTTGTAGCTTTATTTTGTTTTCATTTAAATGTTAAGTTTAGAAATTTTGTCATATGCATTTCTCATTTTTATTTAATTTTTTTTTTTTTTAATGTGTGTGTATATACTGTATACTATTTCTAAAGTTTTAGCTTTTAGTTTTTGATCAGTTTTAGTTGTTTTAATACTACAATTGATTGTTTCTGTTGTCCTCATTTGTAAGTTGCTTTGGATAAAAGCGTCTGCTAAATGACTAAAAGTAAAGTAAAGTAAAGCGAAGATAAAACAATGGATGGACAGATAGATGAATGGGTGGCTGGATGGAACAACAACAGTACAATAGAACAATGGATGGATGGCTGGATGGATGGATGGAACGACACAATGATAGAACGACAGAACAATGGATGGATGGATGGATGGATGCCTGGAACAACAGAACAAACAACAGAATGTATGGAACAGATAGAACAATGGATAGATAGATGGATAGATGGATGGATGAATAGAAAGATGTAACAGCAGTATGATAGAACAATTGTTGGATGAATGGATGCAATGATAGAACAATGGATGGATGGACAGATGGAACAACAGAACGATGGATGGGTGGAAAAACAGAACGATAGAACAATGGATGGATGGGTGGATAGATGGAACAACAGAATGATAGAACAATGGATGGATGGATGAAATGATAAAACAATGGATGGATGGATGGATGGATAAAACAACCGGATAGAACAATGGATGGAAAAACAAAACGATAGAACAACAGAATGATACAACAACGGATGGATGGATGGATGAGAGGACAGGACTATAGAACAGTGGATTGATTGATTGATTGATTGATTGATTGATTGATTGATTGATTGATGGAATGACAGAATGATAGAATAATGGTTGGATGGATGAATGGATGTATAAAACGATTGATAGAATGAACAACCAAACAAATGTCCATGATGGTCCAATATGACTTATACTAGTTTGTTGCTTATCCATGTTATTCACCAGCAAAAAATGCTGAAAAGCCCTGGTTTCTAAAGAAGGAAGGCCTACTGTTTAAACTAGTTAAGAGGCCTAATAGTGACACCAGCATATCTGGTGACCAGCAATGCAGGGATATCACATCTGCTGGGGTTAAGAATAGCATGCAGTGACAGAAGTTATCCTCTTTGGGAATATTTGGATACGTAGTCTTCAGAGACGGCTGTGATAGGATCTGTAACTGAGCAAAAATGCGTCTTGATCTCACCTGACCTCACACTGCTTTAATCCATCCGTCTCCACTGCTCCTGCTGTTTTAGTCTATCAGGTGGTGTTTGTGGGAAGCCGAGTCACCTCCAGATACACCTGCGTGCTCTTAGTATCTTCATGGTGACAGTGGAGCTAATGGCAGCTGACGCGGCCCCCTCGCTGTGACATGAAGTGTCTGTAGAGCTGCAGACAGCCACGTCTCACTAGATTCACAGTCACAGTCAGTGAGTGAAGAGTGGACACAAACACGCACATACGCGGTCAGAAGATCTGTAGTGCTGTTAGGAGATTTACACAAGAGCCCACGCATGCAATCACGTATACAGTACCTCCTATTCACACTGTTTTTACTATAATGTCAGCTAGTTGTAATGAATGGTACCTCAAGTCCCATGGCTTATTGAGAATAGATATGCTGTACTAAATATGTATGATCAACCAACCGGAACACGCTTACTTTGCAACGCTCTAGCAACCACTCACAACTAATGTTGGGAACTACTAACTATCTTCACTCTTAAACTTGACTCTAATGTACTAGTTGTTTTTATTTAATTAAAAACGTTGCAGATTGCTGAACAAATGAGTGGTTATTTTTAGTGAATCAAAAATACTTATGAATCAGATTACTAAATTAAACTGACTCCTTAATGAACTGCAGGTACTGGTATTGTCATCAAAGCTCAAAATATAATAATAATAATAATAATAATAATAATAATAATAATAATAATAATAATAATTATTATTATTATTATTATTATTATTATTATTATTATTATTATTAATAGTAATATTACTTAATTTCAAATATTATTTATTTTTAATTATTTTATTATTATTAATTATACAATAATAATAATAATATTAATAATAATAATAATAATAACAACAATAATAATAATAATAATATTATTATTATTATTAGTATAATAATAATAATAATAATAATAATAATTATTATTATTATTATTATTTTGATTAATTGTATAACAACAACATTATTATTTTGATTGTGTATTATTATTATTATTGTTGTTGTTGTTGTTGTTGTTATTATTATTGTTGTTGTTATATGATTAATAATAATAACAATAACAATAATAATAATTACTATTATTATTATTATTATTAACACACACTTCAATTACATTTCAGGTATTTAAATATTTATTTGTTACTTATACCAATTATATATAAAATAAATGTGTATGTAAAAGAAAAACATAAAAAGTTGTTAATACTAGGGGTATAACGGTTCTCAAAATTCACGGTTTGGTTCGATACGACACAGTAGGCTAGTGTCACGGTTTGGTACGTTTTCGATACGGGGGGTGGGGCAATTGGTTACGTCGCAATGTTGGAAATATTTCTGTTTTAAACCATGAAGGCGAGCCAATGGATATCACACAAGCACACGTTTGCACCAGAGTTTGCACATGTGCAAACTTTGTGCAAAATTTATGCTGGTGAACGTCTTAATCTAATAATGTGACCAGTCAATGTTCCCTAACCCTAACCCTACCAGTCTACTAATACTCTACTAACACTCTAGTGAGAGTTAGTAGATATGTAAGTGCAATGTTACTTATAGTCAACAGAATGTGTTAGGACCATCAAAAAAAAAAAAAATGAAACCATGAAAGGCTGGATGGAATGACAGAATGATAGAACGATAGAACAATGGATGGATGGTTGGATGGAATGACACAACGATAGAACAATGGATGCATGGATGGATGGAGGGATGGAACAACAGAATGAACAAAAGAATGGATGGAACAGATAGAACAATGTATGGATTTATGCTGGTGAACGTCTTAATCTCAGTCAATTCACTATAAGCAGAAAGTGAAACTAAAAACGGAATGACGGAGTAATGGCAGAGCTTTCGGCATCTGACGCTGCATATTCTCTCAGAGACAAAGAGAGAACAATCTACTTCAACATATGCTGATAATAGTATAGCCTATAGCTGTTTTCATTTATTCCTTAATATTTCTCTTGTGACCTGTACATAGTGAAAAATTTTTAAAAAATTAAAAATTAAAAATTAAAATGAGAAGAAACGTATTTCATGTTAAACAGGTTGGTTTTGAAAGTCGGTGCTTGAAATAAAAGCTTTTTATTTCATTGATTTTTATTGATGACTGCAGTGTTAATATTTCAATTATAGGACTATAATTCATTGTAGGTAGCCGTAGCCTATAGCCTAATAGACTTGTTTTAAAAGACCTTTTTAAAAAAACATTTTGATTGAGGAGTAAATAGTCTAATCTTATCCTCGCAGCGCATCAGTTATGTGGTAATTATTGCGGGACAAATTAATTGTACTTTTAATTTAATAATAAAAGTAACTTCATAATAATAATAGGCCTAATAAAAATAAGAATGTAACAGGCCTACATTAATTGGAAATGCCAAATCCTCTTAATATTGCCAATAATTGATGTTTTTGACAATATCTCTGGCTATCGTCGATACAAGATCATCGTCTTTCGACGCACCTCAGCAAGGGGAGTTTATCCCGGGGCAGACAGCACGTTGCCTGTTACGTCATTTGGAACTGCCTTGTTGAGTGCAGTGGCACTGATATTTTACACACTTTAAGCTCTTTTATTTTCCAAACGTAATAGGATTAGTCCAACGGTTCAATACGAATATGCGTATCGTTACACCTCTAGTTAATACATTTATTTATTAATTTATTTGTTTGTTTGTTAGTTACTTAATTTATAGTTAATTTTATTTTATTTATATGACCAATTACTGTGTACATATATCTAAAAAGTCTGATAAAATCATAAAAAGCAAGCACATATTTGGAATTGTAATTAACTTGTTCTCCTGAAAGTTGAAATGAAATTAAGCTGATAACAGACTCATAATAACAATAAATGCTATAATTTTATAATAATCTGTAACTATATATTTTTCTATATATTTCTTCCTGAAAAAAAAGACTACAAGAAAAACAAAATTGTACTAAAACTACAATTGTTAAATCTTTACAATTCAGACAGGACAGTTTCAAAGCAATCAAAGCAAACAAAAATCTAGCTACAATTACAGTCAGCACATTCCATAAACTAAACTAGCATGTCAGAACGTGAGGTTCATAAGAATTCATATCAAAGGTTTACACAAGCTGTTCAACTCATTTAAGGTGTTCTGACCTTGTTTTTCAAGGCGGATCGACTCATCTGTCACTAGTCAGTGATTATTTGACAGCATGAGACTGAACATTTCTGTCCTAATGTTGCTATTCAGAGATGAGAGGAATACTATAGAGAGAGAGAGAGAGAGAGAGAGAGAGAGAGAGAGAGAGAGAGAGAGAGAGAGAGAGAGAGAGAGAAATGCATTTTTTATTTTCCTTGACAAGTAAATGAAGCTTTTGTCATTTAACAAGGCTGTCAGTGGCTGGCAGCGAGCGATTGCTCGGTTAGTCGGGGTACAGCTTATAATCTTCCTCAACCTTCCTGCTTGAAAATGAGCCTGCCTGTCACGTTTCCCTCTGCTTGCCCACTCTCACAGACAACCTTGACTCTCTTTTCCTGAACACGATCACTCAGAGCATTGACAAGAGAGGATGAAGTCGACTGCACGTGGTGTCATTTGTGTTGCCAGTTTTGGTGAACTGATTATGTTTTTCAGACTCCTGGTCATATAGTCAGGGAGGTGTCAAAGGCAGGGTCAAAAATTAAATCATTGCCACATCTGTCAATGATGACTGATTTTACCAGCTAAAATATTTCTAATCAAACTATATTAAGTACATTTTAAACAAACAAACAAACAAACAAACAAGTGTCTCTAACGAAAAAAAAACAAAAACAAAAAAACAAAACAACAACTACAACAACATGATTCGACACAAATGACACAACTCTTTATAAGTTTGCTCAGCTTAATACCACTATATATTAATTCATGGACGTCAGGTAAACTTCTCTTTGAAAAAGAGATTTCACTGTTCTGGTTAAAGCCACTGACAGTATTTTATTTTTGATCCAATACCAGGAAATATCAAGGATAATTTCTCCATTAACATAATATCTCTATAAATGGATGAACATGTTATTTGGTTTCTTAGGATAAAATGTTAAATTATAATAATTTCACATTAAAAACCTGTTTTCTTTTTTTCATCTATTAGCTACTTTTCTAGTTCAAGCATTACAAAAAAATGTATAAAGCCTAAATATGTTGCATTTAACATTGGTATTTATTGGTGAAACAACACAAAATGGCGCATTATCATTTTTTTTCCACTTGTATATGTACACAAACATTAAAACATTGCATTGTTGTTTATAAGACATTTGTTTTTTTAAATGTCACAAAATTTAACAAAAAAAAATCTATTTCAAATAAATGCATCATAAAAAGTATTTGCATCACAGGAATAAACTATTTTAAACTGTAATAATATTTCACAATAATACTTTTTTGTTTTAATGAACCATTAAATGCAGCCTATTAAATGTTTTTAAAACAATGCAGCAAAAACAAATAATGTAAGGAAAATGACAATTTTACCTCATAAAGTGAATAATGCTGACATTTTCATGCATGGAAGTTTTTTTGTTTTTTTTTCCTTTTAAGTAGTGGACATTGGGTTCACACTGTTGGTTTGGCTTGAGTTAACTTGAGAGCAGAATGCTGTTGTGGGTGAGGTGTCATGTGCACATTTGACAGTCAGAAAGATCTGACATGAGGTGCGTGGAAGCCTCAGAAAGCTGTTCGGTCATAATTCATTTTCTAATAGGTGCACTGAAATCTAATACTTAAAGTTAAGGGGTTTAAAAACCCCTAACTATTATCAATAGCAATGCTCGCTGTTGCACACACCACTAAAAGCTGACAGTCTTCAACCCAAGCCTCATTTCAGATGCAAACTGTCATTTGTAATGAGCAAAATCAACGATATGGGGTCACCCTGTCTATCCCCTGCACTGGCAGACAATGCGATGTTTACAACTCAAGTCTAATTATTCCCGTGTTTGACTTCAGCCCTGGAGATAAACGGGTTTGCAACCATCGTGGACTTCCACAGGAAGAGTAACAGAGACGCGGCTGAATCCGGATTTGCTAGTGATGCAGAGAAAATAAGCGTTCCACAGTACTGTGTTTATCTCCCACTGATGTGCACACACTTTCACACAAAGTGTCTTTGGTCTATTGAATGTGCGGTGGTAATCCAGGGCTAGGAGACACTCTCCCACGGTGAAGTGAGGCAGATCACGAATGTTCTCTGCCTGTGGATCCGCATGTGGGCCCAATTCAGAGCTCTCTCACACACCTTTTTATCCCAGTCCCTTCCTGTTTTTATTTCTCTCTTCTCTTTTTGCCTCCCTCTTTCAGCATTGTGTGAGCAGAACAGAATTGTAGCATTAAACGTCCTTCCATTTTGGACCACTGGATCTGTGTCGTGACCCAATTTATAATGTGTTTTCAAATCTCACTATTATTCTTAAAGCAACAGCACACCCAAAAATGATAGTTTGCTGAAAATGTATTCACCCTCAGGCAATTCCAGATTCTTCATCAGAACAGATTTGAAGAAATTTAGCATCTCTTGCTGACCAATTGATCCTCTGCAGTGAATGGGTGCCGTCAGAATGAGAGTCCAAACAGCTGATAAAAGCATCACAATAATCCACAAGTAATCCACACCACTCCAGTCCATTATTTAATGTCTCATGAAGTGAAAAGCTGCATGTTTGTAAGAAAAAAATCCATAATTTAAGGTATTTTACATTTAAACCATCGACTCTAACCAAAATATGAGTGCATAATCCATAATAATACTCCCTCCTGTTAAAAAGTCCATTCCCTGTTGTCCTGCAACATATTTGTTTAGGAATTTTTTACTTGTAAACACTGCTTGATCTGTGCATATTTCTCTCTTGATTCAGTCTAAATGACTTTTTCATGAGAGAAAGCAATATTATGCATAGAAGACTTATATTTAGCCAGAATCAATGGTTTGAAGTTAAACATGCCTTTTTAAATTTACAATTGTAGCTTTTCGCTTCACAAGACATTAATTGATGGATTGGAGTGGTGTGGATTACTTGTGGATTATTGTGATTTTTTTTATCAGCTGTTTGGACTCTCATTCTGACGGCACCCATTCACTGCAGAAGATCCACTGGTGAGCAAGTGATGCAATGTTACATTTTTCCAAATCTGTTAATGACTACTGTATACAACATACAGTATGGTAACATTTTATTTTAAGGTGTCCTTGTTACACATGATACACGTACTTACTATTATAATAACTATAAATTATGCATAATTACATGCATGTAACCCAAAGCCAAACCCTATTCCTTAAAATAAAGTGTAACCCAATATATAAATATATAAATGTTTATTGTTACAGCACATATTACCATGTTAATGATAATTAAATAAATGGCATTGTATATATATATATATATATATATATATATATATATATATATATATATATATATATAAACACAATAAAATAATCATTCATACAGGCTTCTAGTGCACCAGAATGATTTCCTCATGTTAGACAATGTTCTGGAATTACATTCCTTCAAGTGAACATCCAGAGAAGGACTCACTGCTGTAATCTAGCATACCTTGGTAAATCCTGTTCCCCCGGTGTAAGCTTGTTATAGCTGGTGTTCACTGGTGTACAGTATCCCTGGGTTTTCTGAGTGTAGGTGTGTGTGGTGTGTGATTTCTGCATGAGGGATTAACAAAGATCCAGAGAAACGCTTCTGTAATCCACAGGTCAAACATGGAAGTAGGTAAATGTGAGTTTGCTCTAAATACGGCTGGCTTACAACAGCGCCTGGCCATGTTGAGTGTGTGGGTGCCTGTTGTAGACACAGATAATCTTCTTTCAGGTTGAATGACATGGCCAGGTCAAGTGGAGAGAGGCCAAGAGCCGCAGAAGGGTCAGTATGAAATATCACATGACATAGAATGCTCACACACAGCTTGAAAAAAAAAAAAAAAATCATATTACTTGTCTTGTATTGAAAGAGGGATCTGAGCAATATCTCGACAGAGAATAGACAAAACACCTGGCAACTCTGAGTAACCTCCCAGAATACCCTAGAAACTGGAAAGCACTAAAAACACCCAGAACTCCTTTGAAACTGACAACACCCTAGCAACGTAGCAGCAAGTTCTGCATGAGCAAATACCCACAGGGGTATTGAGCTGTCAAAATGCAAAGACAAAACTCATGTTAAGTGCTTCGTTGGAGGGAATACAACAAACAATAAGTGATAAATTAGATAAAAGGCTAGATAAAAATACATTTCTTACAGATATAACACCAAGATGCATTGTGTCAATATGGCTACACACATTATACTGGGTTCCCACAGCTTTTTGTGAATACATTATTTGATAAGTAACAGTTTTTAGTCTAGATTTTTTGGATTTTACGTAAAAAAAAAAAAAAAAAAAAAAAAAAAAAAAATATATATATATATATATATATACAGTACCCTCCAAAAGTGTTGGAACAGTAAAGACAAAATTGCTCTGTTGGCTGTGGAGTCAAGACATTTACAAATATTATTAAAAGATGAATATGAGACAAAACTACAGAATGTCACATTTTATTATTGGCTGATTCAACACATAGATGTTTTACCAGCTAAGAAGTTCAGCACTTTTAGAGTTTCATCCCTCTATCTGATGTGAGCATAAGTATTGGAACAGTTGCCTCACAGGTCTTTCTAAGTGGTCAGCTGTGTCCTGCTGCATTCATTCTTCAGATATTAAAAGCAGGGAATGTGTCGTATCAGTTATATCCATTACTTCTGCATTCTGAATCTTGCATTCGATGATGACACAAACCAGGATGAAGATGAGGGAGCTGACTTTGAGAGAAAAGCAAGCAATTTGGATGCTAAAAGAAAAGAGGAAGTCAATTAGAGCTATAGCAAAAACAAAGAGCATGGAGAAATCAAGAGTTTGGAAACCTCCAGCGACACCAGCAACCAACAACTACCTGATCGGCTGAGAAAACAACAGTAGCCGATGACAGACAAATCATAAAAGCTGTGAAAATGAACCCTAAAAGACGTGTCTGTAAAATCACCAACAACTTCCAGAAAGCTGGGGTGATGCTCTGACAATCTACTGTCCTCAGGAGACTTTGACACAGAATTATAGATGCTACACAGAAAGATGCAAACCTCTAACCAGCACCAAAAATAGAAAGGCAAGATTAGAGTTTGCAAAAAAGCACAAAGATGAGCCAGAAGAGTTTTGGAGCTGTGTTTATGGACCGATGAGACAAATATGAACCTTTATCTAAGTGATGGGAAAGCAAAAATGTGGAGAAAAAAAGGGAACTGCAAAAGATCCCAAGCATACAGCCTCATCTGTAAAGCATGGTGGAGGTGGTGTCATGGCATGGGCATGTATGGCTGTCTCTGGAACAGGCCCTCTCAACTTTACTGATGACTTAATGTATGACGACAGTAGCAGAATGAATTTGGAAGGGTACCATCTTGCCTACCAATATTCAAGAAAATGCCACCAGATTCATTGAGAAGTGCTTCATATTGCATCAGGACAATGACCCAAAACACCCTGCCAGTTCAGTCAAGGAATTTATAAGGGCAAAGAAATGGAAAGTCTTAGACTGCCCAAGTCAATCTCCAGATTTAAATCCGATTGAACATGAATTTCACCAGCTGAAGAGGAGAGTAAAGGAAGAAACTCCCCAAAACAAGCAACAATTGGAATTGGCTGCATTAAAGGCTGGGAAAAGTATTTCAAAGGATGAGACCAAGAGTCTGGTGATGTCTATGGGTCACAGACTCACTGCTGTGATTGTGCATAACGGATCTGCAACTAAATAATAGCTTTTAATCTTTTATATCTGCCTTATGTTCAGCTGTCCCAATACTTATGCTCACATCAATGAGTGGGATGATCTCTAAAAGTGCTGTTCTTTTTATTTGGTAAAACATGTATGTGTTGAAACGGCTAATAATAAAATGTGACATTCTGTAGTTTTGTCTCATATTCATCCTTTAATTATATTTACAAATGTCTTGACTCCACAGCCAAAAGAGCAATTTTGTCTTTACTGTTCCAATACTTTTGGAGGGCACCATATATAAACAAACAAACAAATATATATATATAATTTTTTTTGTTATATAATTAGATTTTTATATTTTACAGCTAAGATGCACGAAATAGATTAAAAGTAAGAGTAAAGACATTTATAATGTTACAAAAAAATCTATTTTCCAATAAATAGTGTTTGAAGTCTGTTCAAAGAATTCCAGGGGAAAAAAATGTATCAAGGTTTCCACGCCAAAAAAAAAAAAAAAAAAAAAAAAAAAAAAACTTTCAATACTGATAATAATAAATGTTTTCTGAGCATTAAATCAGCAAATTAGAATGATTTCTGAAGAATTATGTGACACTGAAGACTGGAGTAATGATGCTGAAAATTCAGCTTTGCATCAAAGGAATAAATTACATTTTAAAATATATTCAAATAGAAAAACAGTTATTTTAAATTGTAACAATATTTCACAATATTACTGTTTTACTGTATTTTTGATCAAATAAATGCAGCTTTGGTGAGCGTAAGAGACTTGGTAACTTTCAAAAGAGACTTCTTTCTTTCTTTTTTTTATGATTTTTAATGGATTGTGTTCACTTCCATGATTTTTCAAGGCCTTGAAATCACATTTCTGTAAAAAAATTCACATTATTTTACACTGCACATCAACCAACAACCGAAACAGTACTAACACTAACTAAATGCCCCTAAAATTATTAACATTAAGATTTTAGAGTCCATTGCATGAATATATCCATAAACTGAGGCAGGAGATGTAATACATTTAACTCAATGCAAACGTCATTGGTTTTCAGATACGTATGGTGTTATATCGTATCTAGAGCAAAACGACATAACGGTGGGATGTTCCCTGCTGTATCAGAGCACCGTCTTATTTCACACATCATAAAACCTTATTATTTAAGTATGTCCTTGTGATACTGTGAGTCTGTGAACTGCAGGGTTTTTCATTGACAGTCTCACCTGTTCACTCTTAAGGAGTATGAAATATTTAATAAATCTTTAGTATTGCCGTTACTCATAAGACAGCAGGGGGTGGTTTTCAAAGCAACTAGATGTAGAAAACGCTTTGATCCACTGAGACATGATTGTTTGAAAGAGGCTACCTGGTAAACAAGAACAGCCTTGTAGTTGCTGCCTGTACTGCTCTACTTCATCTGGAGTGATCCATGAATTCTACACATCCAAGACGCATCTGAAGGTCATCTACATAATATTAAATTAGTTTGACATTTAGCAACAGCGCATTGCATACAATGAGATAGAGCCCGCCCACAATTAGTGACATCATGCTTTAGGACAAACATTAAGTTTTAAGGTAAAGGGGTAATAAAAAATGAAAACTGCTTCATCATTTACTCACCTTCATGTTGTTCAAATCTTTATGACTTAAGACAAAATAAAATATCTTAAAATAATAATAATAATTGGTCCACACAATGAATGCCAATGAGGTTCATTGTTGTTTCAGGCGTCACTGAATTGCATGGATGAGAAAAAAAAAAGTTCGTTCTTCAAAATTTGCAGGTTTAAAACAACATGAGACTGAGTAAATTTCCATTTTTAGATTAACTATCCCTTTAAATTTTAAAGGAACAATATTTTCAGCATTTGTTTTTTATCTTTATGCAGAAATATTTTTCAAACCCTATAAATACTCTAAGATAACTGTCTTGTCCCTGTTTTCAATCTGTGTACTGCTTTTTTCAAACATTTTTGTTTGTTTTTATTATTTTATTTTATTATTTCATTTTATTTTAACTAAAAAAACACTTCATATTAGCTCTTCATTCAACAATACTCACTCTAAGAACAGTGTTGTTAACTAATTCTGAACTAATAAAAATCATTCTTGGTAACTGAAATAAAGCTGAAGTAAAATAAAATATGAATAGTAGAGGAAAAAATTAAATATGAAATGGCAACTAACTGAAATAAGTTGAAGTTACAATATTAATAAAACTGAAATAAGCACATAAATCAATAAAACTAAACTAAAAACTAAAATAAAAATAAAATAAAATCTAATTTTAAATATTAGCAAATACCATAAAAGTGAATATGATGATAATAATAATAATAATAATAATAATAATAATAATAATAGTGAATAGAGATAAAATAAACAGTTTTATTTAAAAATAACTCTAACCTAACCCTAAAACAATACAAAAAAATAATATTTTAACCACTTTTTTCAACTGCTTAAAACTAAACCAACTAAACAAAAACTGTGAAAAAAAAGACAAATAAAAAAATGAATAATATAATATAACATAACATATGCACTTCACCTTTAAAACTTAAAATAAAACTTCATTTTTTTTCCAATCAATTTTGTGCTCCAAGCTAGAGTCAACAAGAGTGAATCTGCTACAACAACTGTAAAATGTATTTATCTATGATTTACTGTCATTAGCATCTACCCTTTGCCCCTCTCTGCTGTCTGCTTCAGATGAATTGCAGGCACAGACATCGATGGCTTGGCGAAAAACAAATCATCGCAAATCCCTGCGCATGCTAATGGAGAAAGGCTGACATGCTAATCACTTACCTCATTAGCCTGTGTAACAGGATAATACAGGGCAAACTAGTCAAATGCGGCTCCCTTTGTCACCACTGTAACTGCGATTTTAGTACGCGCGATAAATCGTGGACTAGTTAGCATCCCTGTTCTAGCAACCAGACGTGCATTCTGGAAAGTGACATGTTGCAGGCAAAGGCTGGCTGCTAATTCTTGAAGTAATCCCTCTTTATCATCTTAAGGAGAAGAAATCACATTAAAGGGATTGCGTCACTTATACAAGATTTCCACCACGTCTGTTCAACAAAGGTGTCTGAGCTGTGTCATTTTCTATTATACTGCCTGCAGGGTGAATATATGACACCCAGGACTCTTAGATTTTACTCTTCATACTAATTTAACAAAAGCATTTAGTACAAGAGAAATCTGTAGCTGAAACTGTCAACTCAACACAAGTTGCATCTTAACACGTTATATTTTGCCACTGCAGCCTTTAGTAATTGTAAACAGATTGATAACTTGACTTTCTTGTTGTTTATCTGCTCATTTCACATTTGCAATTCTTTGAAAGACCCATAATTAATTTTTTTACACTTTATTATCCCCAGTTCTCAGAACCTCTATTGAGTTTTCTTTCAGGCTGCCAGCGTTTTGTGTAAAAAATTACACTTGTGCACAGCACAGAGTCTAATGTAACTGCACTTAGTATGAGCACTTAATTATGAACTTTGGGGGAAAACATTTAGAGAGCTGCCAGATTCCTTCCTGAAAAGCTGCTCAGAAACACACACACTTGTTTGGGAGTTTTGGAGTGCAGAGGAATCGCTTCTAATAGGATTTGGGATCGATGTTTGTGTCAGGCAGGCTTGATGAGGTTAGAGGGGTTAAAACAAGAGAAAACAACAAAAAATATGTTTCTGACATTCTGGAGACGGTGGATGCATGAATAAACAGTGAAGAAAACAATTGTCAAAAACACCGGCAAGGCACATTTACAATAATGCATAATTGCATGTATTTTCTCGTATAACACACTGACTCATGTACTGTATGGTATTATTTGTGTCTTAAAGTTGTACCAACATCACTTAAAGTAAATATTTTGCAGTTGTTACCATAACAAGATATTAATACCTGACCTAATGCTTAAAAATGACAAATTACCTAATATAACTGAGTTCATTCTTGTCAAATGTTAAATAATTTTTAATTAAAAAAAAAAAAAAAGTGAGGTAGATGTTACTAGGTTACCAAACAAACTACAATTAATCATACAGTAAATACAGTTAATACAGTTACAGTTAAAAAAATACAGTTAATCTATGATATCTGTCCATGATGTTTCAAAAATAAATAAAGAAATAAATAAATAAAGAAAAAAAAATGTTATTGTCTATTAGCATTGAGCTCATTTATTTTGAATATAGATGACTTCAATGCAAATAAAACAAAACAAAATAAATATTATTAGTATAAATATAATATAATAATATGAAATACTATTAGTGTTGAGGTCATCTATTTAGCACATAGATGACAAAATGAAAAAAAATAAAATAAAATAAAATAAAATAAAATTAAATAAAATTAAATTAAATTAAAGTTATTATCTATTAGCATTGAGGTAATCTATTTAGCACATAGAAGACTTAAATAAAATAAAATAAAATAAAATAAAATAAAATAAAATAAAATAAAATAAAATAAAATAAAATAAAATAAAATAAAATAATTGTCTATTAGCATTGAGGTCATCTATTTAGTACATAGAAGATCTAAAAAAAAATAAATAAATAAAATAAAATAAAATAAAATAAAATATGTCATTGTCTATTAGCATTGAGGTCATCTATTTAGCATACACATAACAACAAATAAAATAAAAATAAAAATAAAATAAAGTTATTGTCTATTAGCATTGAGGTCATTATTTAGCACATAGAAGACCTAAAATAAAATAAAATAAAATAAAATAAAATAAAATAAAATAAAATAAAATAAAATAAAATAAAATAAAATAAAATAAAATAAAATAAAATAAAATAAAATAAAATAAAATAATTGTCTATTAGCATTGAGGTCATCTATTTAGTACATAGAAGATCTAAAAAAAAAAAAAAATAATAAAATAAAATAAAATAAAATAAAATAAAATGTCATTGTCTATTAGCATTGAGGTCATCTATTTAGCATACACATAACAACAAATAAAATAAAAATAAAAATAAAATAAAGTTATTGTCTATTAGCATTGAGGTCATTATTTAGCACATAGAAGACCTAAAATAAAATAAAAAAATAAAAATAAAATAAAATAAAATAAAATAAAATAAAATAAAATAAAATAAAATAAAATAAAATAAAATAAAATAAAATAAATGTTATTGTCTATTAGAATTGAGGTCATCTATTTAGAATACATTTAGATAATACAATTTAGCATATATTTAGTTAATAAAATAAAATACTATACTGTACGTTTTTGTCCAATTATATGTTCATTTTGTATATTTTCGTCCAGTTAAATACTTTCTGCCCCTACCCCTAATACCACCTGCCTGATTAGCAATAGTAAGTAACTGCATTCCACGGATATGATAAACTAAAGCCTGCTTCCTGCTTTCCTATTTCCAACCTCAGCCTTCTCTTTCAACACGAACACACAAAAGAAAACTACACACGTAGGGCTGCACGATTAAATCGAATTCGATTTCCATGCGCATTTTGTCAGTAAAGCCAGTTCTGTAATCAGCAGTAAATCTCCACCACCTGCTTTCAGATGGAGCAGCATTTACTACACAGAGTCGTAGTTCATTGACAGGTAACGCAAAAAAAAAATCACAGACGATATTATTGCGCGATTATGAAAATAGAAGAAATCGTTTGCGATAATGATAGCTGTTTGCGTAGCTTCTCAGTGAACTACGGCTCTGTGTAGTAAATGCTGCTCTATCTGAAACCATGTGAAAATATCACATTTAATAACATGTTTTTACTCCAAACTTCATAACGTCAGTTGAGTGTTTGAAATAAATCCTTCTGTCAGATGATGTGGCTTCTTACACAGAATAATGCACGCAACATATTTCATAGTATTCTAAGCAGTGATAAAGCCATTGCATTATAAATATACTTTATTATAATGAAAATGACAATAATAAGAACTCAGATAAACCATATATTGTCATAGTCGTGTGTTTATTAGTCACACTGAATCAATGAAAGCAGTTAAATCATCTGTTTATTCAGCTGCAGCGATTGCTTGGCATTTCCCGGGTTTCTTCTTCGCAGCTTCTGTCTAATTGCGATTTCGATTTCACTTCGATTTATCGTGCAGCCCTGTACACACGTCAAGCATTTTTCAGTCTGGAACAATGCAGAGCCAACTGTACTCATCACGAGTGTAGTTAATTCTTCACCCAACCCACACAAATCCATTAATCTGTTTTTACTGTCCCATCGCTTCTCATCTCAACCTCTACGGTCTGCCTGCCAGATCCGTTTTCCAGGGAAGCACCCCAGACCCCTGTCCCCTGGCAGAGTGATCCCTCCCGAGGGCCCGACTGGCCCTGAACGGCCCTGAAGCAGACACACGTGGGCAGCGCTCCATTCCTGGATCTCCTCCACCATTGGGTTTAAACATAGACACAGCTCTGTATGTGCGCCTGCAAGCAAATAGGGCCTCTGTGGCAATCTGGCAAACAGACTTCGCCAGCATTTTCCATCTACCCAGAATGCCTGCACTGTGCCTGTGTGGTCAAGCAAGAACGAGTCTGTGTATGTGTCATTGGTGCACCTGGGACTAATCAATTCTGCTGCTATGGACAGATTCGCCCTTGTGTTACAAATCGCAAACACTAGGGACTCTCAAAAGTGCACGCTGGGCGGTAAAAGAGTGCCGTCAGTGTCTGTGTCATAATTCACATTGGCCATTTGAGCACCTGGTGTCATGTGCGCTCGGGCAGATGGCATATAACTACAGCAAGATTAGCTGGCCTTACCGCCATCTGTGAGCAAAACACGTACCTGTGATCAGTGAAGAGAAGGCTGTAAGTGAAAGACGAAGCAAACACAGCTGGCAATTAACACTTCATTACCATGTTTACCATGTTTTGTAACTGGCCAAGATACAGTGTGATTTCTATACACCTACATGAACGGAAGCATGATGCAAATATGGGTGTTGAGAAAGGATCTAATATGAATGTGTTGGTTTGTCACCTATGCTGCCTTTCAAACGGCAAAAATAACAACCGGAAGCTCTGGCTTTTCTTTCAGCCTTTCCAACATGGGGGCGTCGTGTGGATGGGCTAGATATAGTTGATGTTAAGATGGTATTGCTAACACATATTAGTTTGTACATATGCTTAATAAATGGAATAAATAGCCACAAAATTTGAGTATAAAAATCTCACATCTTTTGATTCTAAATATATTGTATAATTTATAAAATAAATAAATAAAAACAAATAAAGAAACAGTTATAAACATAAATTGTTGTGTAGATGTTATAGTCATATTGTCTGTCAAATCTACAGACTGCTCTTCTTCAAGTGTTCACTTTATTTACCTAGTTTCATGTAAGCACATCTTTGTTTCTAGGTAGATTGTAGACCACAGCTCCTGAAAGTTGCATAGATTCATTCAACCAATCCAACTGCAACTGCTGATTTTCTGGTATAGCTCATAATTCTGTGTTGAACATGTATCAGACAGTCAGCAAACAGACGGTTGGTGGTCTGTAGGCGTTCAGTCTGATGCTGAAACTCGAATTCCCCAGGAGGACTTGAAGGCAGCAGAAGATACTAATACTGATGCTATTAAAACCACCCAACATTGAACAGCAAAGTTTTCAGAAGAGAAAAGAAAATCAGACTTAGTCACAGAAAAAAATGAAAACTCTATATACATTAAAAGAAAAAAAAAAAAAAAATTGCAGTCCACTTAATCTAAAGTTTAATTGCTGCCTTATGGTTTTAAGTGGAATCAAAGTGTGTTTAATTTACCACTTAATGTGTTCTGTTAATTGCACTTTATCCAATGACTCTGAATTTCTTGATGAAGAAGATCAAGCTAAAACTTTGAAAACCCAAAAGAGAATATTTCACCCAAAAATGAAAATTATACCTTCAATTACTCACCCTCATGTTGTTCCAAACCCATATTTTATCCTTTTCTTCCATGTAAAACAAAGGTTGATTTTTTACAAAAAAAAAATAAAATAAAATAAATAAATAAATAATAATAATAATAAAATGCTGTCCAATTATTACAGTGACTAAGGACCTTTTTATAAAAGAAAATAAAATAAAATAAGCCATTCTTTAGAGTGCATTTCCAGTGGCTAAAAATGTGCATACATTAAAGCGCATAATATTAAATCAATAGTCTGATCAAACACAATAATAAGGAGCAAATGTGTTTTTTATAAAGAGACTGAGCATAAAATGAACCACATTCAACACATTAAGAGAGAGAGAAAGGCTGAACAGAAAAGTGCCATTAACCAAGTTAGCAGTAAATGAATGTTGGAGCACTAATGATTTGAGTGCTCTATTTAATTGAATCCTGGAATATTAATTGTACAGCGGTCTCGCTCTAATCTGTTGGTCCTGGTAGATTTGAGCCTTTGATTCACCTCTATATGTGAGCATATGGCAGCCACCGGTGGAATCTGCTGGTAAGCTGAGGTTTGCGACCTAACACATATGGGTGCGCCCGTAACATCTGCTCTGATACGGCACCGTGACATGCCTGTAATCACTAAAAATGAACACAGACTGACATAAGCCACATGTAAACACATAAATAAGTTTCTTAGAAGTGCATTTCTTTTACTACATGCATCAGAGTGCTGTTCTTTTCATGTGTTTATGATACATTACTAGTACTTACAGGTAACCCTCTGTGTTACTTGGACACATGCCTTCTATATCAAAAGGTTTGAATTTCACCTGTTGGGCGCTTTGGGGGAAAATCTTTCTAATCTAAGGAGAAAAAAAGATATGCTTCTTTCAAGGGTTATGATATAAGAAATCAAACTCTCCTTGATCTTTTAAAAATAGAAGAGTTCATTGTACTATACAGTAACTTCACACTGTGCACTCAGATTTATTTGACATCAGAGTTTGGTTCTTTCTGATGATGTGAACACTGTTTTCCGAACTCTTATTCAAACCCACAAATTGTAATAAGAATTTCGGCACAGTTCATTGCTTATATAAATGTATATAACATTTTTGTAAATTGTGGAAGTGGATCTCTATAGAGTGCAACAATTGACCTATCGGTAAGCCCCGCCCCCTTAATTACTGTTGCTCCTTCGGACAAACAAACAGAGTTACTCACTGTCTTACAATGACAGCTGCAGTGTGAAAACCTTGTCCCGCGATGTTTTTGCACAATTTTGGACACAGAAGGCCACCAAATGGGAATTAAATATTCCATGGAGGGATTTATAAAATATTTAAAAATAAATACGGTGGGTAACTCGAAGGAGGGTTTACAGATCACAATGCAAGCAGGAGAAGTCTCATATTACAGTCGGTCATCACGATCGCGGATGACAACATGCAGGATCAACACTGTTCATGTATGGCAGGGTACAATTAAATTAATGTACATTTAACCAGTTTAATATGGAGAGGCACTGAAATGTAGACCTTCGTTTATGTGTTTTTGACCTACACTGTACAAGACGCGAGAACCGTCCGCTATTTAGGTTTGTACGTTAGCATGGACTCACTAACTTTAACGTTAGCAAGTTTTAGCCAGAGATACCTTGCTAAAGCACAAGATAACATTAACGTTCTGCTTGAGCAGATGAAAATTGTTACTTAATGAGTGTATGACAACCAGAAAATGAACGTTTTTGTCTTCATTTGTATTGGGGTTGAATACTTAGGGACATTTTGCTCTGTTTTGTTTGGATTCAGGAAATTTAATAAACTAAATTGTATTGCCTATCCTCTCAGGATACCTTGAATCAGTGTTACAAGTACCCCAGGCACATCGTTTTTCCATTTTTGAAGCATAAACCCCATAAAACCGATGCAAGCTTTGGATCTTCCAATGTTTCTCTATGGCGCTGAAACCTAAAGATGTCCGAGTTCCCTGCCATTGGCTAGTCTGTGTCTGAGGGGAGGGGCTTACCGATAGGTCAATTGAGTTCCAGACCAGGAGACAAAATGCCATTAATTTTCTCTAAATGGAATTTTTTTTAACTTGTAAACATTTAAATGCAAACCTATTGTGAGCTCCAAAGTTGTTAATCAATGGTATTGTATGTGTTTCAACTTTTGTTTTAATTAATTGTTTTAATTAACAGCAGAATCCCTGATGAAACACTACATTACCCATGATTCTGTAAAGAAAATTCCACCAATCGGAGAGTCCAAATGAGCGCTGAGCTCCGCCCACTTACATGAAGCACTGCAAATGATGTAATAAGTCAGTCTCCACACATTCTAAAAACAAATAAATAAATATATATATATATACTTAAAATATATACACAATCAACAACTTTAAATGGATAGTTTTATATTTAGCATTTTTAATTTGATTATTTCATAAGAAAGATATACATATTGACATTGTTTCTCAACAAAATACAGTAAAGTTTGCAAACCGCTGTGTGCTTTGTGTAGAATCTGTAGAACCTTGCAGTAACCCAATGTAAAGAAAGAGTGTCTCGGGATTATTTTTAACGACATCCCTAATTTAGCAATTCAAATAAGCCTGTACACTATTTAAAACTGTAGAGGTCTGACAATTATGGTGTTCCTGCGTAATGAACCTCATGTTTATATACTGAAATGGGACATATCACAGAAAACAGGAGTACCCTTGCTAATCTGAAATTGTTGATGTACTGTGAGAACACAATATTGCACCCTGCAAGTCCACCTTGAATCTTGAATAGAAACTCAACTGCAAAAATGGGTCATTCACAACGTGCTACGGTTAAGATGTCAGCACATTAACATATGACCGCCTAAGTTCAGGTATGAACTATTCTAAGCTTAACATTACATTTTTAACAGAGTTGATTTAAAGGTACAGCATATATAAAAAACAAAACTGAGTAGAAAATGGTTGTATACTCGAAAAAAAGTTAATTGATGTAAAGTTAAATAATCCATTTAACTTGTGATAATTTCACAATAACTCCTTCATAATAATTTCTATAATTCTAATCAAATCTATAATCAGTAGCTGACACATGTGACTGATGTCGCTCTGCTGAAGCAGATTTGGCTCAGAGAAGAATATTACTTGATTGGAAATCAAGTAAACTACCTTTAGTTTCACTCTGGCTTAGTGATGTGATGCTGCTTTTGAAATTGGAGAAAATTAAATATTCTCTTAGAGGATCCACCGTTTTAATTTAAACGATTTAATTTGGTATGGACTCCAATGATCTCATATTTTGAAAAAGGCATAACTCTTCCCCCAAACTAAAATTAATAGTGAAATGAAAAAGCCTGTGCACACTGAAACGAATAATGCAATCAGACACAATGGGCTAACAATGATGTCAAGTATTTCCTCATTGTTTGCAATATCAAAACTTCCAGATTTTGTTTTTCTATTTTGGAATTTGTTTTTATTTATTACGATTATTCATTGTTTGTGTGTGTTCTGTGGGGTTGGTTGTGGGAAAGGGGAAAAAAATTGTAAAATCAAGAGGAGCATTGTTAACTCTTGTTGGACGTAATATGTCACTCTGTTCTTCCTTCAATAAAAATATTAATAAAAAAATCTATAGTCAGTAAATATGCTTAAAAATTGCAATGAAACACTGCAATGAATGTATCACTGCAGGTTATAACTTTGGGACCAGTTTGATTTTACTTAAAAATGTAACGTGAGGGAGTCACGTGACGTGCTCATGAACCTAGTCACACTTGAGTAGAGCTCCGTACGTTTGGCCCCTTTTTGCAGATTTTTTTTCGTTTTATTTTGGTTTACTCATTAATAATACTTTCCCTGATGCCACACAATTGGAAACAGCAGGAGTTGTCTCTGTCGTTTTCTCCAATTAAGAAGAAATCCAAGCCACCGACCGCGAGCGATATGGTGGACAAGATGACGAACACTGACGAACACAAAATTGCACACTTTGAGGACATTCTAAGAACTGAGTTGACGGCGATGCAGAACAAGTTCGCTTCTCACATGTCAGTTTTTCAGTCGCTATGCTCTAAACTGGATCTTCTTACAGGGGAGATGAGAGAACAAAATAAAGTTGTCGCAGATCACGATAGGCGAGTAGCCGCGCTCGAGCAACAGGTTGTGGACTTACAGGATCGCAATAGGGGCAGCAATCTGCATCTGGTCGGATTGCCTGAAGGTTCCGAAAGGACGACCCTATGGGCTTTTTGAAAAGATCGTTACCGACGTGGCTCCCGTCTCTGGCAGGCAAAGAGATTGAAGTGGAGTGAGCGCATCATGTGTACACAAGGCTCTCCTCAGATTGCGCTAAACCACGGGTTTTCATCTTTAAACTGTTGCGGTACACGGACAGGGAGCTCATTTTGCAGGCCGCCAGACTTCACGCCCCGGTGAAAATATCCGACGGAGCAACGCTGTCTTTCTTTCCAGATTTTTCTCTGGTCACCGCAAAAAGAAGAAGTGCATTTGCGCCAGTTAGGAAGGAAATGAGAGAAGCTGGCATCCAGAATTTTCTTCTTTATCCTGCAACGCTGAAGGTCATTCTCAATCAAGGTGAACCTAAAATGCTATACTCCCCAGAAGAAGCAAGAGTTTTTCTCAGATCCCATTCATCCACCAACTTTCAGTGAACTTCAGCTGGACATTTGCTGTCTAATCGGAGAAGAGATGCTCTAAATGGTTAAGTGACTGTGTCTTTCACTGTTCACTTTAATGTTCACTTCTTAATTCAGTTACTAGAAGCTTTCATTGTGCATACAGTATTGCTTACTGATTGATGTTATTTTATTTATGTTTTAGTTGTATTCCTTCTCTCTCTTTTTTATTTAATTTTTTTTTAATAGAAAGATACTACCTAGTCAATATGTGATTATGGGGCCAATGTTGGTGCTTCAGTAATGTGTAGGTTTTTGTTGACGCCACGGATCATATTTAGGTGTGCTGGCAGATCAAGGTTTGTTCTTGGTTTGATCTGCCATAGTTCATGGGAATGTGTTTATGTTTTTTTGAATAGTGACGGGAAGCGTGGGGGTGGTTTAATGATAGACTCAACTGGTTTTATTTTCAAACTTGTAGTTTGTCTTATGCAGTAATTCTGTTCGATACCTACACTGTAAACAATTTCTGTAATTTGAACAGTATTTTACTGTAATATGTACAGTAAGATTACTGTAAAATGTGTGTAAAGTATTTTACTGTAAACAGCAAAGGATTAAGGGAAAATATACGGTCACTATGGTATTTCTAAATCCATTTACAATAAACTACTGTAAATTTACAGTAGTGAACTTGCCCGCGAAAAACTGACCAATGAGGAAGAACCACTGTTTTCTTTTTTCACTGTTTGGTGGAAGTGGCGGTAAAAGGATGAAAGAGAAATGTTGTACTGGCGTTAACTCAAGTTTCAAGTTTCAGTTTATTTATATAGCACTTATAAAACAGTCACCCGACTGACCAAAGTACTGCACAGAGATTCAAAAGTCATAAAAGAATAAAATTGCACAATTGCACAATTGAAACAGGGACTCGTCCTATAAAATAAGTAAATAGATATTAAAAACACATGACAGGCAAAAAAATAAATAAATAAATAAACCCATATAACTAAGCAAAAACCGTGATAGAAAATTATTTATAAGCCAGAGAGAACAGATGTTTTTAGGAGAGATTTGAAAGTGGACAGAGAAGGTGCGAGTCTGATATTTAAAGGGGGGCCATTCCATAGCTGCGGCCCAACCACTGAGAAAGCTCGATCCCCCCTACGTTTGAGTCTGGATTGAGGGACTAGAAGAAGGTTCTGATCACTGGATCTTAAACATCTGGAGGGAGTATAAGGGTATAGAAATTCAGATAAATAAATAGGAGCTAGATTGTGTAAAGATTTATATACGAATATAAGGATTTTAAAGTCAATTCTGAATTTAATAGGCAGACAATGAAGGGTCCGCAGGATTGGAGTAATATGGGCACTTTTGCGGCTATTATAAAGGAATCTAGAAGCAGCATTTTGAACTAGTTGAAGACGACTGATTAATGACTTAGACCTACCACAGTAAAGTGAATTGCAGTAGTCTAAGCGTGAGGTGATAAAGCATGGACAGCCATCTCTAAAGTTTTATGATTTAAGAAAGGTTTGATTTTTGATAGCAGGCGAAGTTGATAGAAGCTAGAACCTATTAAAGAGGAAATATGTTTGTCAAAATGTAAAGACTCATCTAACAAAACACCTAGGTTCTGTACACATGAAGATCTAAACACGGATAAACTACCCAGATCTAAGCAGGTTGTCTGAGAATTGTCAGAGGGCCCAAAAGCAATCACCTCAGTCTTATTTTCATTTAATGATAAAAAAAAAAATATGGGCTAGCCAAAGTTTAACTTCCTCTAAATATTTTAATAAAGAAGTAAAAGCAGAGGGATCGTTTCTTTTGATAGGTAAATAAATTTGGGTATCATCTGCATAGAAATGGAAAGACACCCCATGTCTTCTTAGAATGGTTCCCAGAGGTAACATGTACAGAGAAAAAAGAGAGGGCGCCAAGATGGAGCCTTGAGGAAGACCGCAGGTTAGATGAGCAACAGAAGAAGAGAAGTTACCTAACTTGACTATGAATTTTCTGTCAGTGAGGTATGACTGAAACCACTTTAGGACAGTTCCTTTTATGCCCACATAAGACTCTAATCTAGATATCAGGGTAGAGTGGTCAACAGTGTCAAAAGCTGCTGACAGATCTAAAAGCACGAGGACCACAGAGTCGCCAGAGTCCGTAGATATAAAAATGTTGTTTAGCACTCTCAAAAGGGCAGTTTCGGTGCTATGTACAGACTTAAAGCCAGATTGAAAAATTTCAGAAATACCGTTACAGCTGAGAAAAGACTGGAGTTGATTAGACACAAATTTTTCCAATACCTTCGAGATAAATGGTAGTACAGAAATAGGACGAAAGTTGTTCAGAACAGTGGAATCCAGTGGACAAAAAGTCCAACTCAACAAAAAGGTTAGTATATTATTTCTGTTTTATGGAAAACTGAGATATTTTAAGATGTTTTCACTTGTTAACAGTTAACTAACATTATTCATCGTGTCGTTTTTCATGTAGGGAGTTGGAGCCACTGATCTATATATAATGTTCTCTATTATAGATCACCCTGCTAGCACACATCTCGGAGATGTCTATTTGACGTCTGCATTTACATCTGGAAGACGTATTTTTTAGAGTGTTTGCTCATCTGCAATACGTCTATAGGATGTCTCCTTTTAGATGTCAAATAGACATCTATTAGATGTCTTTAAGATGTTTATGATTTAGAATGTATGTAAAACTGACATCTGAAAGACGTCTGTCAGACATTTGTAGACAGCAGATGCTTTCCAGATCAAGAGATCTTTAACAGACATCTTGCAGACGTACGTGTGCTATCTGGGTAGTGGTTGGAGCCTTTTTTTCTGACTGACGGCCGGAATGCCGCCGTAACGGTGATAACGCCGACTGGTGAGTAAGTTAAGGTCACCTATACTAGTCGAAATAAACCTTAGTTAAACCGATAAACACGTTTATACGTTCTACTGTCCTGTAATGCAAGTTAACTAATCTGGCGAGTCGTTAACCTTAACAGCGAACTAACGTGAAATACTGAGGTAAAGTGCGATAGGCAACACCACTGTTTCAGTGCAGATTTTAAGCAGTATTTTCAAGTACTTCTTTTGTTTGTTATTTTCAAGTTTCTAGTCTGGATGTCGTCTGCAACGTCGGAGGTGTATTTTGGATCCTCTTCTTGTGAATGCCATTGTATTGATGATAATATCAACTGGTAAGTTAATGTCAGTTAGCCGAAGTTAACTAACTTAGTTGAACACCGAGAAGAATAATAACTTTTCTACACTGCCTCTTTATTGCAAGTAAGGTAATTCTCTTCAAATGCTATTTAAGTTAGAAATGTGTACACCAATGTCGTGTGCTACTTTAGAGACGGTCCCTAAATTCATTGACAGACATAACAAACCAGCGAGCTAACATGAAATACTGAGGAACACCGAGTTAAGAACACCACTGTTAAGAACATCTTTTGTATTTTATTTTCAAGTGTCTGGTCTTGTGGTCATCTCTTCTGCATCGGAGGTGTTTTGGAGTCTTTTCTTGTGATTGCCATCTTAGCGGTGTTAACAACAGGTGAGCTTCCATCAACTTAACTAAATGTCCTAAAATAGCCAAATTAGCTCCACTAACTCACAAAACGTGTTGACTTTTAAAGAGAGGAACAGGCTAGCAATATCTCAATATAGCAAGTTTTGCTAATAAATATTATGCGTTTATTAAACATGTAAATTCTATTATTCTGTTGATTAGAGTGATCAGGTTTTAAATTTTTAATGTTTTGTTTTGTTTGTATGACTGTATGTAATGATTCTGGAAAGCACTTTGGTCAACGGCAGTTGTTTTAAATGTGCTATAGAAATAAAATTTGTATTATATTATTGCACAGTAGTTTTTTTTCTGATCATAATCTATAATAACATAAAAAGGCTGTTGTGACTATGTCTGTTACTGGAGATTTCTCCAATCAAAAACAGGATGCTGACTATGAGGGGCAGAATCATCATACAACCAGCTGTCCATTTTACAGAAATGCAGAATTAGGTAACCTAAAATACATTTTGTTTTACATTGCATTTACATTCATGCATTTGCCAGATGTTTTTATCCAAAGCAAGTTACATTATTTAAAGTACACATTTTATTGAGTTATCCATTCCCTGGGAATCAAACAGAGGCTGCGCTGGGTGGCGCTAGGGGTGGTTAAGGGGGCTGAAGCCCCAAATGTTTTCAGTAAAGTCCCAAATGTTTTTATTACCTTGTCTTGTGCGCATCAGGATTGAGTTTCCATGTGCATTAAAATGATTTCTATTAAACCAGCACTTAAAGGGATAGTTCGCTCAAAAATGGAAATTCTGTCATTAATTACTCACCCTCATGTTCTTCCAAACCCGTAAGACCTTCGTTCATCTTCAGTACACAAATTAAGGTATTTTTGATGAAATCTGAGAGCTTTCTGACCCTGCACAGACAGCAACACAACTGAAATGTTCCTAAGACCAAATGTAGCATGGACATCGACAAAATAGTCCAAGTGATACAGTGGTTCAATTGTACTGATATGAAGCTACAAGAATACTTTTTGTGTGCAAAGAAAACAAAAATAACAACTTTATTCAACAATTCTTCTACTTCTCATAACATCGGCAGCGGCGCGCCGCCATTGTGGAGAGAGTATCACGACGCATGCGCTTGCTTCTGCTTGATGTAAACAACGCATGTGCATGGTGCTGCTTATGTTAAACACACATGCGTCAGCATGCACATCCACTGCAGACAGTATGAGGAGGAGAAGAATTGTTGAATAAAGTTGTTATTTTTGTTTTCTTTGTGCATAAAAAGTATTCTCGTAGCTTCATAACATTACGGTTGAATCACTGATGTGATAAAGGTAGATAAAGGTTGTGATACAGACGGTAGAATAACACATATAAAAACAATAGTGGAGAATAGGAATGTTGTATTTCTTTCAGTTTATGGCCCTTGTACTCCTGATCCTACTTTTTTCTCTGTTTTGTCAACCTATCTCTTGAAATTTTTGGATTTTGAAACTGTATTGGGTGCAGATTCGAATTCTGTAATGTTGTATATCCTAGATAGATCTGGACCAAAGAAATCACTCTCAAGCTTTTTGTTCTGACAAACTTGTCAATGTGTAACCTCATCCTCATTGGTGGATAGTTGGCATTTATTAAATCCTTCTGCTAAGTCTTTCGCTTTCTTTTCTGCTACTCATAAATCCTATTCGCGAATTGACTATATTTTAATTTCTACTTCTTTATCTTCAGCTTTTCGTGATGCCGGTATCTGTTCCTTGTCTCTTTTGGATCATGATGGAAATTTGTGCACATGATCTTTGATCTCTCGGCCATCTCGTGCCACTAGATGGCAATTTAACCCTCAATTGTTACAGGATGAAAACTTTTGCAGTCAATTCAGAAATAAATTTGCTGAGTTTATTGAAATTAACCAAGGTTCAGTGGATGTTCCGCGAACACTTTGGAATGCATTTAAAGGATTTATAAGGAATAACTCAATTACATATGCCTCTTTCCTTCAGAAAAGTAGACACAAAAAGATAGTTGAACTGGAATCACAGCTCCAGAATCTGACTAGAGATAATCAACGTTGTTTCTCAGACAATACACTCAGTAAAATCATGGCGGTTAGGTCCGAACTCAGTTCATTACTGAGATCCAGGGCAGAATTCCTGATTCAAAGATCCAGGCAGAATTACTATTTCAAGGGAGTAGACCAAGCCACCTTTTAGCTCTAAGATTACGCAACAGTGAAAAGTTTGCTAATATTGCAGCAGTGAAATCCCAATCTGGGCTCATTATGAAAGACCCAAAAGACATAAATATCGCCTTCCACTCTTTTTACTCTAACCTCTATATTTCTTCTCTTTGCATCTTTTCTGTCCAACCTTGATTTACCTAGGCTGTCAGATTCGGGTACGGAATACCTGGCTGAACCAATCACTCTTCAAGAGCTGGAGTCAGCAATCCGATCTATGAACAAGGGGAAATCTCCAGGCATAGATGGTATTCCAATCGAATTGTATACTACTTTTTGGTCGGATTTAGGCCTCCTCATGTTAGATATGATACATTTTTCAGTTACTCAAGGCTCATTTCACCCATCTATTAATATAGCTGTTATTTCTCTCTTGTTAAAAAAAAAGATAAAGATCTGACTTCCTGTTCTAGTTACCAGCCACTTTCTTTGATAGGGACTCATGTTAAATTATATGCTAAAGTTAAATTATCTCATCATCTAGAGAAATTTATGAACAGGCTAGTTCATCATGACCAAACAGGATTCATTCAATCTCGCTCAGCTTTGGATAACTTACGCAGGTTATATCATATTATTAATTCAACGAATAGTTCATCCTCCCCTTGCACAGTATTATCTCTAGATGCAATGAAAGCTTTCGACCAGCTAGAATGGAACTATTTATGGGGGGTTCTACAGCATCTGGGTCTTGGATCGAGTTTCATAAATATGATTAAAGTTCTGTACACCAATCCAGCAGCCACTGTTCTCACAGGTGCTGTTTGCTCTAACCCATTCTTTATTCATCGAGGTACTCGTCAGGTTTGCCTGCTTTCTCCTCTGTTATTTGCCCTATCCTTGGAACCCTTAGCTCAAGTGGTCCGACAGTCTGAAACTATTTCTCCCATAATTATACGGAATACTCATCATCATATTTCTTTGTTTGCTGATGATATATTATTGTTTTTGGAAAAGCAGTCACATTCTATTCCTCGTGTTCAATTTATTTGACCATTTTGGATCTCTCTCGGGGTTTAAAATTAATTGGAGTAAGTCATGTCTACTTCCCCTCAATTCTAAAATTGATTCCGTGTCCCTTTCTATATCTATTCCATTGGTTCAAAACTTTAAGTACTTGGGGATAGATGTTTTTCCTTCCCTGAAGGAAATCCTCTCAAAAAACTATAATAGTATTCTAGCCAAAGTATCCTCAGATTTGGAAAATTGGTCTCGTCTTCCTACTTTTTTTCAGGCTCGTATATCGTTGATTAAAATGAATGTTCTCCCATGTATTAATTTCTTTTCTTCCATGATTCCTCTCGCTCCACTGGTTGGCTACTGGAACAAACTTGATGCATGTGTCTCACGGTATATATGGGATGGGAAACATCCTCATATTAAACTGACTACCTTACAACGATGTAGATTACTTGGAGGTCTTTCTTTCCCCAATTTTATACTGTATGCTCAAGTCTTTTCCCTCCGCCCTTTATCAGTTTAGTTTGATCCTGATGCTTCTGTGTCTTGGAGAGCAATTGAGGAATCTATTGTTTATCCGTATAAATTGAAGCATCTTGTTTTTTCGGGGGTTCCGCTTAGGCAGTGTAAATCTCGGTTTGGTCCCACTGTAACCCACCTCTTCTCCACATGGAGGGATGTTGAAAGACATTCACAACTAGTTACAATATGGCATAGGCATTTGCCTGTTTTCCACAATAAAAATCTTTTGTTAGGCAGTACTCCATTTCATTGTCCGTAATGGACTCATAATAAAGTAAACACTCTGGGAGATATCTATGATGATAGTAGTTTAAAATCCTTCCAGAATCTCAAAACTCAATATAATCTGCCAGGCACCTCCTTTTTTATGTATTTGCGCATTAGATCGGCCCGACGGGCGTATGGGGTGCCTTAGAACTCTCAACTGCCTGTTCACCCTTTGGGCAAACTAATCCTTCCTTCTGATGAATCTCCCTCCTCTGCTTCAGTCCTCTATCTCTTTCTTCTTGAGCATTCATACAAACCTTTATCTATTACAACTGTTTGGGCTAAGGATCTTAATGAGGATGTGCAAGTTTTATTTTCGGATCAGGTATGGGGTATGTTTAAATTGTCTTCTAAAAACCCTAATCACCAAATGATTTATTGGAAATTGCTGCATAGGGTTTACTTGACTCCAATGAAACGTTTTTATATAAATCTGTCATCTTCTCCTAAGTGTAGTCTCTGTTCGCAAGGATCTTTAGGCACGTTTTTGCATTTTTTTTGGAAGTGCCCCTCTTTCTCACCTTTTTGGACTCAGGACCTTTCATATTTGTTGGATACTGAGATATGTTTGACTCCGCGCCATTTTTTAATGAATGACTTTTGGGACTTCACCTTGTCTGTCTAACAAAGATGTTTACTGTTAGCTGCTCTCACAGCAGCAAAAAATTGCTAGTCAACTGTTGGAATCCTCCTCACACAATGGACAGACGAACCTGGACTGTGTATTTGTTGGACATTAACTCGATGGAACTCTCAACTTCTCGTATACATGGATCTAATGTGAAAACCGTAAATTTATGGCATTCAGCTTTTAATGTTGTCATCTTTTCTAAAATCTTTGTAAAAATTGTTTTATATTTATTTATCTATTAATAATAATTTATTTATTTTTATGATTATTATGTATTTATTTATTTATTTTTTAAGTCTACCAGGGTGCTGGGATGGGTTGGAGTGGGTTCTAAATTTGCTCAGCTGCGTTTTGTTTTATACTATTGTTCCCAGAAGAAAATTCAATAAACATTTGTTTAAAAAAAAAAATGCATTTTACATGCATGGGTGAAACAGGCTATTCAACAAAAATAAGTATTGGACATAAAAAGATATGCACAGATGAATTGTTCCCAATCATACCTGAAACATGCTTTAGTAAGTAAACTGGGTAAAAAGTAAATAATAAAAATAAAATAAAATAAAATAAAATAAATAAATAAAGTTTCACTTAATTTTGCCTTTTAAACTGTTATTAGGCATTTTTTTTCAAATGGTGAAAGAAAGCTTTTATTATTAAGAACGCAAAATTTCTACAAATTAATTAGCCATGTTGAGAAAAGTACATTTGAAATCACAAAGCGAACAGTTGTTCATTTAGTTGGTTAACTTTCTAATTAAAACTTTATGGTTTCACCAACAAAATGTCTCTAAAAGTGTAAAATTACACAAAGCCAAAGAATTCAACCAATTTAAGTTCAAGCAAAGGGACTTTGTATGGGGTTCTCCATATTAAAGGCCCATCCGAAGCTGTTTTTCTCTAGCTAAATCTAAAGTTTAACACAACAAAACCAGCCTAACATCAGTTGCAAAGAGCCAACAGCAGGGTACGGGATGCTCTGGAGGTGAACTGTTTTCCTTTAGCAAAACAGAGCCGAGGGGACGGCGGTAGGCGAAGAGTAATTGGAGCCTTGTGGAGGATAGTTTTCAGACTGTTGGCTTCAAGGCCACAGCAAATGATAAATGAATAAAAGAGGGTTTTGATAAGGGCTTTGGAAATAGTTTTCCAAGGCTGAGATAAGGCTCATATTCGATGGAATTATTTTAGGGCTGGTACAGTTTGTTCAGGTGATGCATTGCAGACATTAATTCAATTGGTTCTTGCTCTTTCTCTCCTTCCTCGGTTATGGACATCAAAGTCTGAGCAAAACAAAGAACCATAAGAGCTGCTAGAATCCTTGGGCAACGGCACCGCTGTTTCAGCAAATATATATATATATATATATATATATATATATATATATATATATATATATATATATATATATATATATATATATATATAATTTATTTATTTATTTATTTATTTTTTGCCTCCCGAAGATCAAACAAGGGTAGATCTATTCATAGTCACAGAGTGCAAGTGTGTGAATTCAAAATTTACCTCCAAATGGAGCAAGCGCAGCCCAGTTTCTACCAAACTTTCCCAAATACCAAAACCACAATTCACTCACCCTTTTGAAACCCAACATTACTTTTCCTGTGGAACACAAAAGGAGATGCTGGCCAGGATGTTCCTGCTGCTCTTTTCCATTCATTGAAAATAAACAGTGACCACAGTGTTCCTCATAGTGTTCTTACTGAATGACTTAAAGTAGTGCATGAGTCATACAGAATACTGTTACAGTGCTATTTTTGACCTTTCAGCAACCTGACAGCATGTTCTCCATTCACTTTCATTGTCCAGGAGAAACCAGTGTGAACATTCTGTAAAATGTCTCCTTTTGTGTTCCACAGGAGGAAGTCAGTCGTGCTGGTTTCTAACAGCATGAGAGTGAATATATGACTGAATATTCACTTTTTCTCACTTTTTTTAACATGTAAAATTTAACAAGCAACCTAATTTGATATAAACCACTTAGAAATCTCATTGAACATAATTAAAGGCATATTTAAAGGCTAAGAATGACACAGTTTCATTAAAAGGCCAATGTGGAAAATTCTTACTATATACAGTGGGATCCCAAAGTCTGGAAATGAACAGATTTCAGACAAAAAAATTCATAACATCATAATCAAAATACATAATAACTGAACTTTTCGTGTCATGATGCAAACATCATAAACACTCTTTTGGGTCTATAAAAGTAGGCTACTTTCAATACTTTAACTTGATGGTTAGCTCACTTGTCAAGAAAAAACTGCAGGTCTGTCGTATCGATTGAAACCCAAACATTCCATCCATCTCGTAAAAACACTACCAGTGTTTACCCTTATTTTAGCCTGTTGTCTGTCTCTGTGTATTTCGGCAAGAATTTCACTTGCACTTGGGTAACACAACCCGAATTTCTTTTTCCACACCGCCTCTGGCTCTTTTTTATGTTTGGACTATTTTAATTATTGATTTTGAAGAATTTGAAGAGACTTTCATCCAGTATAACAAAAAATGTTTCTGGAAAAAAAAGTGTGCAATTGTGATTACTCTTGAGTGATTGTGATTTATAATTTTTAATCTATAAACATCCACAATGAAAATTATGTAAATTGCTCCTCTGTAAAGCAACTTGGAGAAAAAAATAAATAAATAAAAAAAAATAAAAAATCAGGCTTTGCCCAGCAAACATGGCATCAGATTCACCACTGCAGAAAGATGAATAGACAACACTCTGAATCTTGACCTATAAATGCCTCCGGTAACATCCATTCCTCTAACCTTCTACAGTCAGACATACTTTATGGGCAGCACCGGAGAACTTGGAAAAACAACCTGAAACAAATTCCCCCAGTATCACTTTCTCAGGTCATAAACTAGCATTGAATTCTATGGACCGCTTGTGTAGAAATAAATCTATCAAGTTCCTTTCTGCTTTCCACAATAGATCAAAGGCAGGCAGATTCATAAAAGACCTTGTCTCCCACTCAATACGCCTTATGAAGGAAAAAACAGTAGCTTTATAGTTTTCATGTACTGTAGTAAGACATGTTTCAAAATAGCCAGGCTGATCTGAGAGTGTTTCAAAAGACAATTGCTATAAGGGTATGTCATAATTATTTTGCTCAATACTGGGCTGAGGAAAAACAACAGTATGTATGTGCGACTTGATTTGTTTTGGCTAATTATATCTTGTCATGAAACTTTACAAAAACGTTTCAGAGTGAGACAAAGCAACTAAAACTTCACAAAATGCATCCAATCAACTTCTAATACTCACTGAAGTTTGTGCTGTTGTTTTCCCTCCAAAATGATGTTGTCACTTCCTGGAGGATGATGTCATTAAAGGTACAGTCCACCCAAAAATGTTAAAAAACAAAACAGTCGACGGTAGCCATTGACTTCCATAGTATACTACGGAAGTCAATGGCTACCGTCAACTATTTGGTTACCAACATTCTTCAAAATATCTTCTTTTGTGCTCAACAGAAGAAAGAAACCTCTACATGTTTGGAATGAAATGAGTAAATTAATTTTCATTTTTGGGTGAATTATGCCTTTAGAAATGGCTTTTGTAATTTAAAGGGATATTACAAAAGACTAAGGGATGTAAAATTGAACACATAGGTAAAATAATCAAAATTACCAATTAAGATTCCCAAGCAAACAACAATAATAGACTGTACCCTATTCCCATCAATCAATTCACACACATGAATTTTTTTATTTAAAATAATTATATTATTATATTTACACCTTACATATTATATTATATAAGTGGAGAGAATAAAATGATGTAAGAAGCTGTGCAGCGTGTCAAGAATGCCTAAAACCTCTCGTTAATGAATAAATGTTTACCCAAAAAATATCAATCTGACAGCTTTCATAACAGTCCAACCTGTGCTTTGACCCTCAAGAAAGCCTCGGGTAAAGCTAGACTTATTAAATTTCACAATTCACTCCAAGGCATAGGTTTGGTTTTTAAAGGGTTAGTTCACCCCAAAATGAAAATTATGTTATTAATTAATCACCCTCATGTTGTTCCAAACCCGTAATACCTTCGTTCATCTTCGGAACACAAATTAAGATATTTTTGATTAAATCTGAGAGCTATCTGACCCTCCATAGACAGCAACACAACTGTAATGTTCCCAGGTCCAGAAATACATCAGTAAAACAGTCCATGTGACATCAGTGGCTCAGCTTTAGTTTTGCGACACTACGAGAGTACTTTTTTGTGCGAAGCTGAGCAACGAAGGTCTTACGGGTTTGGAACGACATGAGGGTGAGTAATTAATGACATAATTTTCATTTTGGGGTGAACTAACCCTTTAATACTGGTAGACACATTTTAAAAATCAATCAAACTACAGTGTTCACCTACACAGTGAAATTGCCAATCATTTGTTCCGCCACCTTTTGTATACGAAATAAAAATGTCCAAATGGAGTTTGTCAACTTTACTTAAAAATGCTATGCAGCATAAATGGACTTTAAAGTGTTTAAATGCAATTTGACTTCTTAAAATATATATTTTTTTAAATGTGCAAGTCAACATCTAAATGCTCTAAACTGTGAACTGCAAGAAACGTAAGTGCCTGAGTGCATGTCTAGACACCGGTGGTTATGTGTTCTTCTTGTTTTGTTCACCTCTGACCAACTACCAGTGAACGATTACACCTGGGAAAGGATAAATGTAAAGTTCAGCAAACTTCTCACTTCACACTGTGCTGTTATGCAGGTTCAGGTGATATTTTCTCAGTATTGCTACCTGTTATTTTGTGGAATATAGTAATATAGAACTATAAAAAACATCTTAATGCCTTCTAGGCGTGCAAATGTGAACATGGTAAAGCACAGACCAACAAAAACACAAACTACTCCTATTCCTAACAGTATTTCTAGAGATCACAGTTGAATGTCCTCACTTTCTTACTGTAGACAGCACTGAATATGACAAACTGTTATCTCAGAAATTCCTCAACAAAAAAAACAAAAACAAAGAGTTTGCATTACCAATATTTAATAACCATATGTCAGTAAAGTTACTTGTGCATTATTTAATTTATTTTTATATAATTTGAACAGCCAGTTTATGGTAGCTAACTTTACTTTCAACTTTGTTACCATGACAAAGAAACACCTAAACATAAAAAAAAATAAATAAATAAATAAAATGATGATTTTTACAGCTCAAATAATATACAAGTTGTAACAAAAGCATTCATTTTAGTGCTTTTATACAACTATAATCACAAATAAATATTTCCAATCACTAAACCGTAAATGACTGTTCAAGTGATCATTTAAAAACCATAAGCTTTACATTTCCAATGCTTCAATTGCTAAACCATAAATTCATGTTTTAAATGTAAATAAATTTATGTTTTAAAGTTTTAATAAAACCATTAATGTAAGTGCTTTTACAAAATTATAAGAATCACGTAATTTTAAATACTTTAGTACCTGGTCTCATGACGAAAACGTACCTCTGGGAACTTTTTCACAAGACACACGAAATACGTACCAATAAGTACATAATCACTACAGTTTTCAAAAGAAATGAACACTAGAGGCGGTAAAACAGTAAGCACCCGATTACAGCTCATAAAATGATATGATTGCAAATCCTAAAATATTTTAAACCATTTAACAGCTCAAATACACAAGATTTAACACAAGCTTCAAATTTCTCATTTTAAATGCTCCATATGCTAAACCATAAAATTACTGGTAGATTTATTTATAATTATTAAAAAATTATCACATAAGACAAATTTTAACAAAATAATTCTTTACAAAATTAAGCTTCACATTTCTAATTTTAAATACTCCAATTGCTAAATCATAAAATGTTTTGAATAGCTTTACAACTCAAATAATACGCAGGTTTTAACAAAATAATTTAAATACTTTTATAAAAGGTTCAATTTTATTTTTATGTAATTTTATATAATTTTTATGTAATTTACTCTTTAATAAGGTTACATTTCTAATTTTACATGCTTCAACTGCTAAAGTGTAAAATTACTGTTAAAGTTATGGTTTAAACAGCTTTACAGCTCAAATAATGCACATTTTTTTTTACACAATTTTAATACACAAATGCTTTCTGCTTCTATCAGCTTTACATTTCTGATTTTAAATGCTTTACAAATTGCTCTTCCATTGTAAGTACCTCACTGTAATCTCCATTTATGCTTTTTCTTTTTTTAAGAAAAAAAAAAGGTAAAAAAAAAATTCCTTAAAGTTGCAGTCACGAATTTAAACATCACTGGCACTGATTGTGAATAAAGTCTGCTGTAGCATCGTGTGTTCTAGGAGCAAAACACCACATGGGTGTCTTGAACACTTCCATAATTATACCTGTAATACTATACCCTGTAATCAATCCTTGTGTTGATTCAGACTTTCTCTGTTTGCAAACAATAATACAATCTGCAACAATAAAACAATAATACAATCTGCATGTTAAACACATCCAACACAGGTGTGACAGAGCCACACCTGTGCAATGCATTTTGAAATGAAAAAGACTGTTGTTACCTCTAAACCAACGTAACATGTCTTTGGCTTGTAAAATCATTAAAACCATTCAACACGAGTCGCAATTACACAGGAGGTCTGATGAATTACATAACAGATGCCAAAAATCCTGTGTGAATGGCACCTAAGGGTGCTTTCACACTCAAGCTTTTGGTGCGGATCTGAATCTGTTCGACACTAAATTTTGCAATGGTAAAAAAGTTTTAGAAACTCAAATACGTGAAAAGTTTTTGAGGTGAATACAAAGCCAAAACTATTTCAATAACGCTGTAAAACTGACATTTCTCCTCTTATTTTAATCAATAAACAGCTGCTTAATAAACAATATGCAAACATACTGTGATTTAGAGCCAGCGATATGAAAAGAGATCTGCTGAGATAAAGGTTTATGTCCACAGGTTTCATCCTGCTGAAAATCCAATGACATTTCACTTGCAAATGCATAAAGGCTGTTGCCGATATGAATATGCATGAGAGTACCACACACTGGAAATAAAGCCAGGCACTTAAATATCAATAGCATTTGAGGTCTCGTTATAATTAGCTTTTAACGAAGACGCAAGTGTCTGCCGGCATTTGAGGCATAAAGGAATGGAGGATTCCTGAATAGAGTTGCATACTCGCACCGTAGACTTCATTACGCCAACTGCCGAGCATGAATAGGACTTATCGAAAAAGACGTTTTTTCACATCCTTCATGAATAAAGAAAGATGTTTTGCTCCCTGAAACAAAATCCTAATCAGCCTCAATATTTGGACCCCATGTGACAGTAAAACAGAAGAAAACATTCATCTGCACAGTAAACATGAAATAAGATGGACATAAAGTGGCTACAAAATGTACAGGCTTAAGAATTTGCATCTGAATAGAAGTTCTGTCATTATTTAGCATACTCACCCCCAATGAGACGATTTGAAGAACAGTCATGCAGATCTTTTTGCATAACAACTATAGCTGTCAATGTCCAAAAATGATAAAATCAACAACATAACATTTTCATAAGTAATCCACCCCAAAAATATAAATATATAAATAAAATAAATAATTTCAAATAAATTGTTAAAATGAATATCAACATTTAAATAAATAAATAGTCCACTCAAAATCATTATTATTCATATTATATTCCCTGAGGGCCACAAATTTAAATAAATAAAAATCAACAACATAACATTTCCATAAAAGTAATCCAGTAATAAAATAAGTAAAAAGTAATAAAATAAATATATAAATAAATAAAATAATTTCAAATAAATGAACATAAAAAACAACATTTAAATAATTTCAATAAATAAATAGCCCACTCAAACTCATTATTATTCATATTATATTACCTGAAATTTCCCCCCATGGCAATTTAACTTTTCATGATCATTTTCTACTTTTTTCTGGCCCTTAGAATTGAACAAACTTTTATTTTCTGATGCACCTTTAAGGCATCTAGTATGTGCATAAAACTCATATTTAACACGACTCAATCATGATATTCAGAAATCATGATTCGTAAAAATAAATAAATAAATAATTAAATAAATATACTGTACTCAAAAATGAAAATTCTGCCATTATTTACACAGAAGAAGATATTTTTGTAGAATGTTGCTAAACTGAACTAAAGAGTTTGGGTCCCATTGACTTTCACTGTATATTCAATAAATACTATAGAAGTCAATGGCTACCATACTGTTTGGTTACCAACATTCTTTCAAAGACTTTCTTCTGTGTTCATCAGAAGACAGAAAGTCATGCAGATTGAATAAATAATGACAGAATTTACATTTTTGGGTGACCTATCCCTTTAAGACAGAGAGGAACTTTAGAAACTAAATGGTCCAGAAATGAGTCTGTGATACTCAAACCCATTCTGAACTTAATCCAAAGTGTTTCATTATCCTTTATATTCAAAGAAAATTACCTCACTTCATCTCTCTGATCTCCACTGAAGAAGTTCAGAATAGAACTTGTCAAGAGGTGAGAAACAATAGTTGGCCTTTTGCACTTCCTCTTATCGTCATTGAATAAAAAAAAAAAAAAAAAAAAAAAAAAAAAACTTCAGTATAATTTAATGAAAGTCCTTTTTGGCCTGAGCAGTACATTACCTTCTTGTATTCTGTCTGACACAATCTCAGAAAATCACAATTTGCCTTCAAAACATCCTGATCGCCCTACTAGAGCGGAGGAAATTCAATAGCAAATCTAATAGAGTCTTTTTTTTAAGCCAGACAACTTGAATGCACATTTATCAGCACATATACAGTATGTGTGTGTATGTGTGTGTGTTTTGGGGTAGGGTGGGGTCAGTACGTCCCCACAAGTATAATAAAACCTTAAGTCACCTACAGCAAACAGCAAAAAGTTTAATAAAAATAACGTTAATGAAATAACGTTACATGTTCAATGTTAATGAAAATGTAAAAAAAATTATAAAAAAAGAGGGTTAATAGGGATTCCCTAATATTTTTGATATGGTAAGCCAATAATTAATTTCATGTTATGTCCAAGTAGCCAACAAATGGCCAGTAATACATTTCTATACAATTTAATCCATTTTATCAAATAAAATAAAATAAAACCATGCACAAATCAGGGTTATTATAGTTAACTAAAACTGAAACTAAAACTAATACCATTAAAAACATTTTCATTAATTTAGATAAAACGTGAACTGAACTATAACTAAAATGAGAAGCCGAAATAAAGTTATGTGTATATGTACTAAAATAACTAAAACAAAAATGAATAAAAACTATGTAGATACACATATATATATATAAAAAAAACTACTAAAATGACAAAAACATACAGCTAAATTTCTAATGCCTTAACTAAAATGAAAATGAAAAAAAAATATATAAAAATACATTCAAAATATTAATCAAAAGTATATAGTATCTCAATGATACTTCATACAATATGATACTATAAACACACTTATACCAATATGCTCAGAACATACTGTATATTTTTTTTAGCATTATTTTATATTCCTTGAGGTCTACAAATGAAAACAAACAAATAAATAATTTAGTTAATATAATATAATATAATATAATATAATATAATATAATATAATATAATATAATATAATATAATATAATAAAATTTTAATAAATAAACACACTTATGCCCATGTGCTTAATACTTTAAATAGGATTTTATTTTATTTCCTGAGGTCCACAATTTAACTTAATTTAATAAATTAATTTAAATAAATAAATTCATTCATTCATTCATTCATTCATGGTAATTTAATTTTCTACCTTTTTCTGGTCATCAGAACTGAACAGGCTGTTATTTGCTGATGTGCTTTTAAGACATCTTTGTGCATGAGTTTATCAAACTCTTATTTATAACGCATCAATCATGATATGACCTCTTCAGAAGAAAAGATGTTGCTAACATGACCACCACAATCACGTCTGTCCAACATGAGCGATTAACACAGAAACATTCACAGCGGTCTAACACGAGACTTATGGCATTTTCAGCATATGTAATCAGAAGTACACCTCCTCTGAAGCGCTTTATGACTGCACACTCACGTTAATAACACACATTCATCTAGCGTATCTGAGCCCAGCGCACAGCACGTTCCCATCATCTACAGCTGAACAACGTGCTTTTTATTCCTATAATGTGTTTTGGATTGCCAGTATTTTCTTGTGAAACATACTTAATCTACAACAAGTTTTATTTACAACTCGGAAAAATCTTTTTTTTTTTTTTTTTTTTTTTTTTTACAGCGTAATATGCTGAATTTATGTTGTCATAAAAAGGACATTCGTATAGAAATATGGATAAAGGGTCTAAGGTAAAGTCATGTTGTTTTGAATGCTACATCAAATATGTCTTTTACAATCTCTCCACTATAATCTACACCACACATCACCACACACAAAAATGCCTGCAGTAAAGCAACACCCTCTGAACAATTAGCTGATAAAGAAAACACAGCAATCAGCCGCTAACGATGAATTTAACTGACTGATAGAAGCCATGATGACAGACAAATAAGCACAAAAACAATGAAACATTCTCTCTAGATGAAAAGAAACTGCTCTTGACATTTCATCAGGACGCCATGATTATATACGGAGCGAATCGGCCGGTGGAGGCAGATGTAGGACCGTGTAAATAAGGAAAATGAGACCCCAGTGATGGCTGGAATGGTTTTGTGTGTGTGTGTGTGTGCTACACCTGTCTCTATTCCCAGCGGTCAATCTCTGCTTGACTGCACTCAGGTCTGTAGAAATGCTGTGAGCTCATGAGGTTATAGAAAGCTATACATGTCTTGTTAGCACTTGTCTGTTCATGTCAGCGTGAATGCGACTGAACTAGCCTGTTTGTGTGTAGCTGTTGAAAAGTCATTTAATAGTAATTGGTGTTAGGAAATAGGGACCTCACGATACCACCTCACAATATCCGCAAAATGTACAAAAAAAAAAAAAAAAAAAAAGTTTTTATCTCAATGTATTAGTTTGTTAATGCAGAAAATATATATTAAATATTTCTTTTGAAAATATAATATAAAATTAAATATTATAAATTTATTGTATTAATATATATTATACATTTTATAGCAAATATTTTTATAAATAAAATCTGTACTTTCTTCACACACATTTTTGTTTATATATGTGCTCATTTGGAAATTCTAATTGAATTTATTTCTTTATTAACAGTCATACCCTTTAATGCACAACTAAATTAAACTAAACATTTGTTTATTACCTAGATAGATAGATAGATAGATAGATAGATAGATAGATAGATAGATAGATAGATAGATAGATAGATAGATAGATAGATAGATAGGCCATAACTAACATTAAAAGCATCAAAAATGTGTTCTAAATCTTATATAAAATATAACTATTATAAAATATTGTATAATAGTTGAGTTGAATACAAAACAGACTGAAACTGTTATGATGCCAAACAATGTGCTAAATAAATGTGATATTACTGAACATAATTAATCACATGGTTTATTCCATAAATTCAATATGCTATGAACATAAAATGATTCATGTACTGTATGTAGGCTACATTTTCTCACACAAAAAAAGACTGTTTTAGATGCTGCCAATACATTAATAATGTATGTCTCAGTGTCTATGCAAAATTAACAAAAATGTGTGCTAGAAATACATTTAACAAATGAATACCTCTGATTAATGATATTAATATGATTGTTGCACTCACACATATTTAGTTCCTGTGCCACAAGCATTACAACTCAATTTCTGATAAAGAAAAGACAATGCAGTGACATGGAGAAAGATACAGAGAGTAGAAAAATGTCATCAGAAATAAAGAATACTGGACACTCAATTGCCAAGCAAGACAGCAAAAAAAAAAAAAAAAAAAAAAAGACCAAGAGCTCATCAGGAAGAAGAAGAAGAAGAAAAAGCTTGTGTCGCTGGCAGAATTTATTTTAGCAATTATCTCAGACTTGAAGGGGGAGACAGTAAGTCTAATTGCCGAACGCAAATTTAGCTGACATCCCTCGCCTTACTTTTGTCCTCTCCCGCTCTAATTTGTCAGCAGAGCTGACACAGCCTTGGTAAATAAAAGAATAAATAAACGGTGCATGAAAAGGGAGAGTTAAAAAGCTGGCTTCTCAAGGGCAGGTCAGAAGCATCGCTTGACTCTCCTCTCTAAAAGGAAGATTCTCAGACTCATGGTAAGTGCAACTTGCTTGGTGGTCGTCCTTTGCATATCAAAGCTACAACTACAACCGGGTGCACACCGTACAATTTTTGCCATGATTTTGACATCTGAGACCAATTTTTGAATTGTAAAAAATGTATTTCGACATAGAGCAGACCAATGCTGCTGACAGGATTTTGATCAGAAAAATACTGAGGTTATCATCCAAATGACACACACAGTAAATAAATAACGACTTCAATTCACACCGATCCTCGCAAAAAGCTATCATATGACTTTAAGAGCTACATTCCTATAAGATTTGAAATTGAAGGACAAAGTGCATTTACATTTATGCATTTGGCAGACGATTCAAAGTCAGTTTGGGTGCATTTAAGGTGTATACTTTACCAGTTCATGCATTCTCTTGGAAATTGCCATTTTTATATTAATATTCACAATAATTATTTAATATTGATAAACAAAATTATTATTAAAACTATTTATTTAAAATGTATAAATAATTTGCAATGAAAAGTATTAAAATTAATTCAAAACTGAATATTTGTTCAAAATGTATAAATATAATTATAAAAAAAAAAAAAAAACTAAAATGTAATCAATTCAAAACATATTCATTTGGCATACAATTTAATATTAAAATACTATTAGACATTCCAGGTAGACGATACCAACATATTAAAAGTATCTAAAATGTGTTAGAAATTATTTTAAAAATGTTTTGTAACAGTTCAGTTCGTTCAAAATGTATAAATAATTCACTATAAAAGTACTACTAAAAACAGAACAAAAAAAATCTAAAATGTAAAAATCAAATCAAAATGTAATATTCATTTGGCATATAATTTACTTTTAAAGTACTACGAATTAAAAATGTATGCATAATTTACTATGAAAGTATCAATACTTATATATTAATATGATAATTAATTATATATAATTTATTTATTTATTTTTATTTATTTAATTAATTTATTATTTTTTATTATTTTTTATTATAATTATATATAATTTATTTTCAAAATGCATAATTTCAGTTTCAAAAGTCAATTTTAGTGCAGTCAATGTATATTTTTCTCAATTCATGCATTCTTTTGAAATGTGCAATTTTCAATACGAGTAAGAAAGAGCCATTTAATAAGTAGACAAAGTGAGACCATTCAATGCATATGAAAAAAGATGGTACAACTTGGCAGGCTTTAAAATTAAAAAAAACAAAACAAAAAAAAATTGGCAAAATTGGCACTGAGGGCCTCATTTCATCGAAAACACATGCACGCTCTAGTTAATCTCAAATTAATGCATTAATGTCAGTTCATACTGTACAGCAGCCCCAAACATATTTGGACACTTGAGCTACTCTTAAAAAATGTGTGAATGACACTACATTACATAAAATATCAAAACAAATTGCATTTCATTGCACACAAAGATGTTTGGCGAAAGATGTTCACAGTTAATGAGATGAACTTTACCTCCTGGGATACCCGTGTAAAAAAATAGCCTGGAAAAGTAAGATTATTTCTGGGATAAAAACTGTAGAATCATTTGTTTGCTCTGGGTTTGTTATTTTGCATCTAATGCATTCATGCATTTTTAATTGTGGTTTGGTGTCCAAATACTTGTTGGCCACAGAACGTAACCAAACAGTACACTGTTATATAACTTCTGTCTGAAACATGAAATAATATCATGATCATGCATAATTCTTTTCATTATTTGCTTATTGAACTGAAAAATGTGAATAATGAAATTGTTCAAGATTAAATTGGAAATTGGTTTGCTTAAAATGGGACAAACTAATCTGTTCCAACAAACCTTTGGTAAATCTGGAGACGCTGAGCTGTGTTCAACAACATAAACATGGTACAGTGTGTTCCTTGCGAGCATTGACCTCATGAGTGTGTATTGACCTTGTGTGTTTGTCTGGAACTGCAACTCCCATGAGGCTTTGCAAACTCTAGTCCACTGGATCTCATTCTGTACACAGCAGAACACAAAAATAAAGGCACATGAGGAGAATTGGGAATTGTTGCTGAGATCTATTCCTCACAGAGTATCTGGTCCACTTTCTTAGTCATTATAGTTGGTTCTACACGTCTCACTTTTTCCACTGCATCCTGTCTCACTCTCTGTTCCAAAACTTACATGGGCAGCACTTGAAGGCATGATCTGGACCTGAATCCTGCTCCAAAAGGAAGGATGTTAAATTATCATCCAAATTTTAAGGCATCATTTGAGGCATCATCAAGAGAAGGCCATAATGTAGTGCAATAAGCACAATGAAATATGCTGGATGAAATGAAAGAAATAGAAATGATCAATATTTATTCAGAATGTATAAATATAATTTACTTTTAAAAAAAAAAAATATATATATATATATATAAATATATAAATATTTACTTGACATTTAATTAAAATACTTAGTTAAATTTGAATATTAAATTCTGAATATTGATGTGTTTTATAGTAAAATATTTTTAAATTTTAAGTATATATATATATATATATATATATATATATATATATATATATATATATATATATATATATATATATATATAAAATAAAAAAAAAAATATTTCAATATTAATTCAAAATGTAATATTCACCATTTTTCAAATATAATTTAGTATAAAAAACATCACTATTAATCCAAAATGCATAATTCACTACAAAATGTATCTCTTTATTCAATTAATAATTAAAAAAAAGTATCAATATTAATTCAAAACTGAATATTTATTCAAAATGTTTAAATATAATTCACTATTAAAAACATTATTCAGAACGTGTAAACAATCCACTATAAATGCATCAATATTCAAAATTGAATATTCAAAAATCTAAAACTATCAATATCAATTCAAAATTGAATATTCAAAATGTATAAATATAATTTACTATTAAAGTATCAATATTTATTAAAAATTTATACATTTAATCAGTACAGAAAATTATCACTGTTTATTCAAAAATAAATAAAAAATCACTATAAAAATTATCAATATTATTTCAAAATGTAATATTCATTTATTAAAAATGCATAGATATAATTTACTATTAAAAACTATATTTATTCAAAATATGTACATTCACTATCAATATTCAACAATACGCATAGTTTTAGTGTGATTTACTATAAAAATATAACTTGATTCAAAATGTATAAATAATTTACTATAAAAAATATCAATATTTATTCATAATGTATAAACATAAATTACTGTAGGAAAGTATCAATATCAATATTATATTACATATTAGCTACACAAGTTACATTGATTAAAACTGCGTATTTTACACAGTATTTGTAAGCTATGTCATTTTATGTGTATTCATATATAACATCAGCATAGTAAACACTGTTGAAATCAAGAGTGATTTGAGAGTTGTTGCCGATGTATACCGTTCCAGATCCGTCACTTATGATGGTTTCATTTCAGTTGGGATGCTGCCTTATGGCAGTTGCCTATGTAGACAGCAAAGCAGTTTGCATGGTTATGAAACAATCTGTCTTGTTTTTTCTACTCGGTCACATTTGAAGCAGCATCAGAAACCCAGATGGATCCTGTTATTATCGTCAATGCTAGTGACACACAGAGACGGTGAGTGACCTTTAACCTTCACACCTGAACATGACTAATGTCCCGACAAGTAATGTTCAAACACGGTCATCCATCTCCGATCTCTCAGAAACCCTCGGTTATTGCTATTCGATTACATAAGCAAAAATTTATGAAGCATATGCAGTCATAGTTTATGTATCACTTGCCTTACAGCTCGAGCTTGACTTTCTTTTGTCTTTGCTCGTCGGATAATAAATAAATAAACAAATAAAAGAATGAATCTGCAAATGAATGAATAATGCCACCATCTGCTGATGTCAATCTAAGATCCCATAAAGTTGATTTCTCCTTACGCCTGTGCGGAGATATACAGAGAAGCAGACCTTTCAAAAGCCATCATGTCTTTGCTAAACGCCCGCCATATTTCACATAAATGCTACAATCACCTTCTTGCCTTGTTTTGTGTAACATAAACAACCAATGCATGTCTGTTTGTCTGTCTCTCCGTACACTTCCTCCACACTTTATAGTGCTTTGTCCTTTGAAAAGTGGTTCAAAGACAGCAAGCAATAATCCACAATCTGTTATGTTTCTGCAGGAACAGGCTGGCATTTTTGGTGCTTTTGTAGGTGATTGAGACTCAAGCAGTTGGTGACATTTATTGCCTGTGATCTGACAGAATTACAAGCATAATCCAAGTAATTATTCAATCACTATCTGTGCTATTTTTTGATGCAAACTTGGGCGACTGACTATATATACATGAATCAGTGATATATATGTAGGCATGTGTGTATACTCAAAATATCAAGCCAAAATGATTGTTTAAAAAAAAAACTAAAAACAACGACAACAAAAAAAAAAAACTATATTTAATGAACTATTTAAGTGTTTCAGCTTCCTCAGACTGAAAAAAGAAGATATTTTTCCATTAAAGTAACTATGATGCATAAACCTGAACTCTCATTATGTAAGGCTCTAACATATATTAAACTGAAGCTTATATTCAGAAATTTTCTGAATTAATTAAAATGCATTACAATTCAAACTGTTTCAAAGACTCAATGTCCTGGTGACCAAAGAGATCATAAACTTCACAAGGACAGGCACAGTGTTTGCCAATTATTTCTATTTCCTTGGCTGTTTTAAATAAATATTAAGTATAATGATTTGACTGTCATGTTAGTTCAGCACAATTTACAAAACCATATATAAATCTTCATGAAAGAAATGATCTAAGCCATAATTGCCTGTGAAATATGAACTTTTTAGGTCTAAACAAGTCATGCAGAGTAAAAAGTGAGTTTTTTTCCAAGTCCAATTACTTGTTTCCAATAGAATCAAAGTACAAATGACAAAAAAAAATATTTTAATTCTGTAATGAAGCACAATTATTCAAGCACATTACATCGTTGTAGGTCAAATAACAAAACTGTCAGCTTCGATGGATAATATGCATTTTCTGTTCTCAGCTATTTTGTGAATTCTGAGTGACATGCTACGATTTAGTGCTGACAAATGAGATACAATCAAATTAACACTTCTTTTACAGAACATTTACTCAAAATTCACTAAAAATTTACATTATATTAGCCATCCTACTGTCTAGATATCACATTGTCATCAGTACTAAAATACCAAATACTACTACATTTGTACTGTTTTGCAGTATTTTGTACAAGTTCCTGGCAAATGAACATTGAAATAACTTACCCATAATACCCTTTTAGTGCCTATTTTGGATGAGCTTTAGTTAAAATAATGTTTTTATGACCACATTACTACTCTAAACATGACTAATTCAGTCCTGTGCCAAACTGAGTAATCTGAATCTGTTGTCAGACAGACATATTGTACTTCTAGTGCGCATAGATGTCATTATGCAGTATTTTCCTCTCCTTTCAATAACACATCCAGAGAGCGAGGTCTTTAATGTGCTTCAGATTGTAGACTCCGATGAAAAATTTCCCAGTGATAAGAAACGATACGCCCTCTATCCCCATTCAATCATGCATTTTAGGAAAATGAAAGAGTTGTTCAGTATTATTATTTTATTTTTGTAACCACGCATGTGTTTCTGCAGACAGCTCTCAATCTCACGTTTTCCTTCCAACTCCTACCTTCAAGGCTTGGCGATTCTTTGCTAATTCATGAAATCGATGCAGGACGAGATAAATAATTCAGCAGCCAGCCACACACTGAGTGATCGCGGCGGGTTTGTTTGCATGAAAAGGAGGTGCGCAATACCGTTTGTCCAACTCTGTTGGAGTCACACCTTGCGACACACACACACAGTCTATACTATCAAAAAACATGGCAAGACTAGCTGTCAGACTCCTGCGGGTCACACTGAGACCCCTGTTGTGATGAAAATAACTATAAACAAAGTATACATAAGGAAAACAATGGAAAAACAACAAAAGCAAAAGGAGAATCCCGATCCATCAGCGGTCCAGCAAACACATGAGCGGCTTGGCCATAACCTAGATTTAAAGAACCTGCAACTGTCTAAGGTGGAAACGAATGGCCAGATATCTCGGGCAAAATAAATGAAGAGGCATCCTCTGAAGACCTAGAACGACAGCCCACTCCATCCTTCCACAGCTAGAATAAAGCTACTCACCTCTGGATTCAGTCTCCTTGACCTGTTCACAAATCTCAGGCTTAGCTGTAAGAGTTTCTCGACCCGCTGATCAATGGGATCCCCTCTCCAGCCTGCAAAACATAAAGAGCAAGTGCTGTTAAGCTTCAAGACCTACCGTTCGCTCTTAAAAATGAAGGTTTCAAGAAAAGGTTTTCGCACTGATGTGATAGAAGAACCATTTTGGGTGCCCAAGAAGCTTTTAGTGAACGGTTCTTCTTCATTTTTTCTTATTTTAATAATCTAAAGAACTTTTTGTGTAATGGGAAGGTTCTATAGATGTTAAAGGAAGAGTTCACCCCAAAATGAACATTCTGTCATCATTTACTCATTGACTTCCATAGTAGGGAAAGAAATATTATGGAAAGTCAAAGGGGGCCATCAGCATTCTTCAGAATATCTTCTTTTATGTTCAACATAATAAAGAAACTCATACTGGTTTGGAACAACATGAGGGTGAGTAAATGATGACAAAATGTTCATTTTTAGGTGAACTATTCCTTTAAAGCTTCTTCATGGAACCATCGATGCCCATAGAGTACCTTTAGTTTTGTGTAAAGAGCCATAATATGGTTTAAATAGATCAAAATAAGGCATTTAAATGCATATCACGTCTTAAAAACATTCAGCAATGAATGGAAAAAGCACGTGTCACCTGCTTTTCAATAATTCTTTTTAAAATTATAACCTGATACACTTGATTATTTGTGACAAGCTCAATTTGCATCTCATTATAGTCATGGCACAGACATCTGGCAGAATTACTCATTAGGAATCCAGCGAATCCTCTGGCCTATTATTATTATTGTTGTTGTTGCTCTTGCTCACTTTGAACAGCTATACATTTCTATGGATTAAGTGAAAAAGGACCAGACGTTGCATGCATGAGGCATCTGTGGATAATTGCATTTTTTGTAATTATGGGATGGATGGGGCGTATGGTTGTCTAGCAACTAGAGGTTAAATTTATGATATTTGAAATGTCAGGCCGTTTGTTAAATTTAACATGAGAGTCCCTCTTCTCATGGGAAATAAAATGTTCCTCAAGGACTCATAAGTTCCCCACATATTGTTTGCTCGTGAGGTCTTTAAAGAAGGTCTGTGTACGTTTGCAAAATACAATTGAGAATTCACAAAGATCTAGAAATGTAAGACTGTCAATAATGTCCACTTTTTGAAGATCTAGAATTTAAATATCAATAAACTCACAGATTTAGAAACTCTAGATTGTAAGATGTTAAAAGTTTCTAGCCACAAAAAGACATCATAAAAAAATGTTGTATATTTTCTAATGACGTACCAAATTTAAAAAATTGTATTTTAAAACCAGTTTTTTAATAGAAATGAGTTAAAGGTGGAAAAATGTTTCATAATATATCGTTAAGCCAGCCATGTGAGCAATATGGGAAGTAGTTAAATATTTCAACAGATCTTTCATACTCATTCACAACCGCTCAAAACACTTGTCAAGTCTCATTCCAACCACCAAGTCAAGGTGCAAATTAAACTATCTGACACCATATTGGATTCAGTAAATGCAAACTATGTGAGAAAGATTGAAACAGACTCTGGAAGAAAAAAAAAAAAAAAAAAAAAACTAGCAGAAACAATTTTCACTCAGAAATTGCAAGTAAATTTTACAAATAACTGCAAAGAAATGTAAAATGCAAATAACACACTGAATTAAATGTAAAATTCTGAAGTAGAAAGACTGAAAAAGTATGTTCTTGTAAAACATACTCCAATAATTGTTTTATTTGCAATTTCGAGAAATCATTTTTTACAATGTATTGTGTATGATGCTTTTGTGAGGGATAATCATGCATAAAAGTCACTTTTTCAGTTATGTATAATACACAGTTCACCTACAGTTGTTACTTGCAGCCATATTTGCTATTCAAAGCTTAGTCAAGAAGTAACTCAATTTACAATGCACAAACATTTGGAATCTCTGCATTTTCATTAGTTTTATGAACCATAAACAATGCCTGCCACACACGTTCATACTGACTTAAGTTTGGAAGTGGCCCGTAATCACTACTCCTACAGACTCGCACTAGCATGAACGATTTCCTTGAAAAATCCAAATATAGTGAGTATGACCAGAAATGGAGACCTATCCAATGACACATTTCAGTGTGAAAAAATAGCCTTCTGCTCATTGATTTGACTCTCACGCATGACGTAAGCTTGAGTTCCTGGAATATGTTTTGGAGGCCGTCGCCCACATGTCTGCTCAAGGATAAAACCAACAGTTTTAGGAAGAATTCGCAGCACTCGTAATTAGAAGCCTGGAATGCTCTTCTGCACAATATGCCCTAACAGGGCAGATTAAAGATGTTGAATTTAAAATTAAAAAAAAAAAAAAATGGAAAAAAGTGTCAGACTTTATCCGGGTCTTGAAAATACCTCCTTTAAAGAAAACATACTGGGTAAAGGGCATGAAAAATAGGTGCATCCTGTTGTTGAAAAGCTGTTAGTGTAACAAAAATAAATAAAATAAAAATAATAAATAATAACAATTATATAATGCATGTAAAATGCTAACCTCAACATTATATTGCCAAAAAAAACAAAAAAAAAAACATAGTTACATACAAAAATGTGTTACATACAAAATTACACATTGACCTGCTATTCGTTCAAAAAAATAAATAGCCTAAATAAAAAATACTGATCATATCAGATAAAAATTTTGAACGTATCACATTTGGAAAACCCAATCATATTTGTAATTATTTAAAACTTTGGGCAACTAAATTACAGAAATGTAGAAATTACAGAAATGCAATTCAGGACACTTGCTTGGATAATAAGGTGTAAGTTTAAGTGTAAATTTATTAACAATATATGGATGAATAAAAACATAACAAAAAAAAAAAAAAATAAATAAATAAATAAATATAGCAAGCAAGCATGTAAGACACTAATCGTCTCGGTTGTTCCCTGAAGGAGGGAACAGAGACGTCACGTCGGATGACCGACGAAATTGGGATCTCGCCAGAGAGACCAATCCACTTCGAGTGTAACTAAACGAGCCAATGGACATTGGCATACGATTATTGCATCCAGCTGCCGCTGATCACAGCGTGAGTATAAGAGGCAGCAGATGCACCGCATTAATTCATGCTTTCGCTGAGGAGCCGAGCCGGTGACCCGGCAGCTCAGCAGTGGTATAGCGACTGTGGCGACAGGACATGACGTCTCCCATTCCCTCCTTCAGGGAACAAGGATTACATACATAACCGAGACGTTCCCCTGTCAGTCGGTCACTCTGAATCACGTTGGATGACCGACGAAATTGGGATCCCTACCAAAGCGCCACAGGAGCTGCCCCTTCCAGTGCCCTGTGTAGGCCTCCTGATCCTTCCTATAAGGCAGACGATAGGACCGGGCTCTACACAGAGAAGGTCAACTACTGTTGTTCCTTGAGCAACCCAAACAGTAGGACTAGGACAACACTGGGAAGCGTGCCCTTCCGCTTGGAAGAGGCACACTGCGGAGTCACCTCCTCCCAGAGGGGGTAAGTGACATTTAGACATGTGAAGTAACCCCGTAGGGCCCTATTGCACATGGAAGTCTCTGAAATGGCTTAGGCTGCATCACTAGAGATGGCAGAACGTGGTCTGCCAGGGGAAACACGGCTCTAATAAGCATACCGTGGAGTACACATATGGGATCCCAGCAGGGTCTCTCATATGGGCACTAGCCTCACATCAGATTTCAAGAATTCATTGGCTGAAAGGCCTGGTGCCGGACGCTCTGCCACGTCCGGACGCCGGAGTGCTGGAGGACTCGACAGGGTTTGCCTGGTTAAGGAACTCTCTGGAGAATTAGGCGCAAGAATGCCGCAAGCCGACTCTGAGCCGGGCCTCTCAGTGCCACTACCCGTTTGAGGTGAGAACACTGGAGGAAACCGGTTTGACATGTAGGCTATAAAACCTAGCGAACTGGAGTCAGCCAGCCCAAACTCAAGGCACGACTCGTCGACCGAAAATGCCTGTAGGTCCCCCACCCTCTTGATTGAGGTCAACACAGTCAGGAGTAGGGTTTTCATAGAGAGAAACTTCCACTCGACTGACTGCAATGGCTCAAAGGGGGCAGTTTGTAGAGCTCTTAGCACCAATGCCAAATCCCAAGAGGGTAGGGAGGGAGGCCTAGTAGGATTTAACCTCCTGGCCCCCCTAAGAAACCTGATGACCAGATCGTGCTTCCCCACCGACCTCCCCTCTATGGGGTCGTGGTGGGCAGAAATAGCAGCAATGTACACCTTAAGGGTGGAGGGGGACAGCCTACGCTCCAACCCTTGTTGCAAAAAGGAAAGCACGGCTCTGATCGAACATCTCCAGGGGTCCTCATGGTAAGAGGAACACCATTCGACGAACAGGTTCCACTTCAGCGCATCAGCCCGTCTTGTGGACGGCGCTTGTTCTGAAGCGATAGTGAGAGCTACCTCCTGAGGCAGGTCACCTAGAACCTCCGCGTCCCGTCCAGGGACCACACATGGAGTTTCCACAAGTCTGGACGCGGGTGCCAGAGGGTGCCCCGTCTCTGAGAAAGCAGATCCTTCCTCAGAGGAATCGACCAGGGAGGGGCTGTCGTGAGGAGCACGAATTCCGGGAACCAGGTCCTGTTGGGGCAATATGGAGCCACTAGCAGGACCTGCTTCTCGTCCTCCCTGATCTTGCACAGTGTCTGTGCTAGCAGGCTCACTGGGGGAAAAGCATATTTGCGCAGGCAGTGATCAGCGGCAGCTGGATGCAATAATCGCATGCCAATGTCCATTGGCTCGTTTAGTTACACTCGAAGTGGATTGGTCTCTCTGGCGAGATCCCAATTTCGTCGGTCATCTGACGTGACTTGGAGTGACAGACTGAAAGGGGAACTCAACATTATATCCCCCTTCCACCAAAAAAAAAAAAAAGGTTATATACAAAATTACATACAAAAATTAAATACAGTACAGTTTTATAACAACATGAGGGGAACTTATTAAGTGAACTATATCCCTATAACTTTCCATTGCTCTATTAATTGTCCTGTAGATGCCTACTAACACCTGCTCTCTTTAGCTCTGTACTGGAGCTGCAGTCAGGTAAAGGATCCGGTCGGAAAGCTGGCAGTGGACATTAGTCAGCGCTGACAGATGGGAAACGCGTGATTTATGTTAGTGACTGGGAGAAGGCAGGAAAGTGGCTACGATGTGACTGAGATTTCAAAGAGCGGGCATTAATCTGCTTCCCGCTGCCGTGTGGGCCATGGAACAAGTTCAAGGTGGAAGGAAGAAAAGAAGGTAGCAGGAAGTTGCAGAATAGCAGGCAAGATGAGGAGGAAAGAAGGATGGATGGAGACACTCGGAGATGGGACCCAACTAACCTCATGTTTCACAATTATGAACACTTGAAGGCTTTAAAGGAGCAGTTCACCCAGAATTACAAAAACGACATAACGGCGTGAAAGTGAATAAATACAAATTTGCTTAAAAATGATCAGAAAATAAGGTCACACTTTATTTTAAGGTCCAATTCTCACTAATAACACACCATTAACTATGACTTTTGCCTCATAACTGTCTAATTTGCTGCTTATTAATAATTAATTATTAATAAGGTAGCTGCTAAATTTAGGTATTGGGTAGGATTAGGGATGTAGAATGTAGTCATACAGAATATGTGCTTTATAAGTACTAATAAACTGCCAATATGTTAATAATAGGCACGCTAATAAGCAACTAGTTAATAGTGAGAACTGGTCTCTATACTAAAGTGTTACCGAAAATAATTTGTAAGTAAATCATGTAGCTCAAACAGTAGATCATCAAGTTCGATTCCCAGCAAAAGCAAGAAATGATTAAAAGTATACCTTGAAAGTGATTTAAGTTAGTTTGGATAAAAACATCTACCAAAAGCATAAATGTAAAATTCTTAAATTAAAAGAAATTACATTTTGGGTAAAAAATAAGAAAACTGAAACTACAGAAAGTCTTTAGAATTTATAGATTGTTGGAAAAGATGGCCTTGGCTTGTATGTCACTTTTTTTTTTTTTTTTTCACTTTTTGCATTTCTATTTACATGAACCACAGACTGACAAAGGTTTTTTTTTTTTGTTTTTTGGTTTTTTTTTTTTTTTTTTTTTTGTATTGGATTTTTGCTGGTTTGAGTTGTTTTGGATTCTGTGAAAAACACAATAAAAGTAGGCTAATATTCAGTAATTTGCATTACAATTTATAGTTCATTGCGCCAATGCCAGTTTGGATCCAGCCTTTGCAAAAAGTTCAGACAGCACCACATCGAATTATTCAGATGATGCCAGCTTTGGCACAACATACAAAACTGTCAAATATATTTCTTATATTAAAATATTATCCTTATATTGCAATCATTACAAGTTATAAAGCTGCTCTGAAACAATATTTGCTGTGGAATGTGCTATACAAATAAACTTAATCAAATTTAGTTACATTTACATATTTGGCAGATGTTTTTATCCAAATTGCATACATTTTGTCATTTTATGAATTCCCTGGGAATCAAACCAATGACCTTGGATTTGCTAGCACCATGCTCCATTATTTGAGCTACATTACTTTGTGCAAGTTGGTTTATTTATTCAGTTTTATTTATCTTTTAGTGTAAATAAGGAAAGGTGAACATCATAAGACTTCAGAAAGAACTCTGTTAACGAGCAGTAATTTCCTTTAATTGACTGGTTTGCTTAATCGCCACAGCTTCCCTCATGATGAAAGCCAGGTGAGACCTTTGATGTGTTTTTTCCCCACTTTCATGGTCTGATGAGCTCATTAGAGTCACAGATGTCACTTTGAAATCGGCTAAGGAGTCACAGGAACCTTTTCCACCTCCTTCTTTTCTATCTTCTCATTTCCCAATATTAGCCCTGCTCATCTCTCTTGAATAAATTTATATTAATAAGTCATCACTCTCATCAGATTATAGCCTCAAACAAGCTGCAAGCCTTTACATTTTAGTAAAGTAATTGCTTGAATTTTTTGGATACTGTATATTGGAGAGCCAATCAAAATGTGTAGTCTGTTAGTGATTGAAATGTCTTTTAAACTACAGAAAATGGCAATGCAAGATCATGGGTTTAATATCTAGGAAACACACATGTATATGAATTCACAGAAAGTCACATTGGATAAAAGCATCAGCCAAATAAATAAATGCAAATGACATTTCAAATGACAAAAATATAACAAAAGCTTTAGATATAAATCTAAACATGCATTATTTATTTCTTGTCCACATGCTTTGATATACAACTTATACAATGTTTTAACCATGAGTAGTTCAGCAGTGTAAAGCTTTGAATTTCATTATGGCGAGGCGCTTGAAATGTAAACACAAAATTCAGTCAAGCATCAATAGACATGGGAAAAATTAACTTAATTTAAATTAATATTTCTGCTCTGACCCACACTGACAAGAACAGAAGTTCTCTCAGACTGATATAATAAATATTCTCAGACTTATATAATAAAAAAAGGATCAAATAAATCAATAAGCCAAAAAAAATTTAAAAAAATGCTATGACTTTGCAACTTGTAAGGCAAAAGTAAATAAAAGTAGTATGGAAAATGTTTTACAAGAAAAATACTATTTCCTTTGTTCTTCTGTAATGCAATAATTTCAAGCATCAGAATGCAGATGATCATATTCAAACATGGCTCATCCAACCAGAAATTATAGGAACTATCCAGTTTGCAAACACACACTTCTAACTATGCTTGAGCTGCACAATCTGCATTAAAACCGAACCACATTGATCCCTAGCACATCAAGAAGGTTTCAGAGGGAGTGTTACCTTGTCACTTCCCCTTAAGTCACTTCTCCCCTCTCCCCCAACATGTCTGGAAACACCTAAGTGAGACGTTAAAGTTCGCGGTTTGTTATGCAGCCAAACCTTGAGGCCAGTATTGACGTGTCGTTGCTTGACATTGATGGATGTAGGTGTCGCCGGGACTGACAAGCAGGTCTAAATTTCATTACATTAGCTTGCTTCCCTCCAGCCTCTCAAGGCTAACGCTGCCCATCACAGCAACGTGTGGGCAACCTGGGAGACGGAGAGCGAGAGGGAGCGACAATGCCTGTTTCAAACCAATTACGGCACAATGGAGAACTGCTGGATTATGGTAATAATGGACACACAGAAATGCTGGCAGTTGTGCTCGTGAAGGTGTGATGACCATGAAGATCCAGAGCCTGTGCTCTGGATTAGCACGATAATTCATGCACCTACTGCCAAGCACATGATGCTCATGCAGGAAGTGCCAATCAAGACCACCAGAGCACAAGAAATCACAGATGCAAGTATGCAGCAGCAAAAGTATGGAATAGTTCACCCAAAAATAAAAATTTTCTGAAATTTACACATCCTCAGGTCATCCAAGATATAGATCAGTTTGTTTCTTCATCAGAAGAGATTTGGAGAAATTTAGCATTACATCAGTTGCTCACCAATGGATCCTCTGCAGTGAATGGGTGCCGTCAGAATGAGAGTCCAAACAGCTGATAAAAACATCACAATAATCCACATAACCCCAGTCCAATTAATGTCTTGTGAATTGAAAAGCTACATGTTAGTAATTAACAAATCTATCAAGTTTTAAGCTTAAGCTAAACTGTTGCTTCTTGCTAAAATACAAGTCCTCTATCCATAACAACGCTTCTTCTAATGAAAAAGTCATCTTATCTGAATCAGGAGAGAAATATGCACAGATCAACCACTGCTTACAAGCCAAAATAGCTCTAAACAAATACGTGGGAGTATTTTGATGTGAGAGGAAAACTTTTTCAGTGGAGTAAGTTTTATTGTTAACTTATATTTTGGCCACAAGGTTTTTCACTTCACAAGATGTTAAATGATGGACTGGAGTTATGTGGATTACTTGTGAATTACTTTGATGTTTTTATCAGCGGTTTGGGCTCTCATTCTGACAGCATCCGTTCACTGCAGACGATCCTTTGGAGAGCAAGTGATGTAATTCTACATTTCTCCAAATCTGTTCTGATGAATAAACAAACTCATCTAGGCTACATCTTGGATGGCCTGAGGGTGAGTACATTTTCATTTTTGGGTAAATTATTCCTTTAAGCACCTCTAAAAAAAAAAAAAAAAAAAAGAATCAAGCATTAGTAAAATAACTACTAGCCTATAGTATGATGAAATATTTATGATTAATATTTAATTTTTAAATATATTAAATATATTACATTTTTTAAAATATATTAAATGTATAATTAATGCAATGCATTAAAAAAAACTTAAAAATTCTAAGATTTTAAAATTCTTATTTCATTAGAATATAACACCTATTTTGAATCGTCATTAAACATGCACATAGATTTGTTAAAATATGCTTTGAAATGAGCAGCAGAAAATATATAACACTAAAATAATTGAATCAGCTAAATTAATTGAGCAGCTCATTTCCATTTTTACAATTTTTCTTAATGTGACAAATACGTCACATCAAAATTCCACCTACTTTTATAAGGTGTCACCAGAATATCTTTGTAACTTGTTTTATATCAATTTGTTCAAGAAATGTATTAAAATCAGGTTAAGAGTAACCTAGGATATGTTATTAAAACATAAGAATTGTTGCATGGGTTGAAACATACCTTTTGTAACAAAAACAACCATTTTTAAAAATTGCTGACAATGCAACACGTGCTAACCAGACAGGACACCATTTTGGAAATGTTTCCATGGCAACAAAAAATGCACAAATTGTCACATGACTGAACCTGGGTGTTCATTATATGTCACTTAGGGACTTCCTGAGTTGAAAGTGAGGGATAATGCTTTAAAAAGACCTTTCCAGATAATCACCAGTGTTTGTGACACCCGCGTCACCGTGGGTTCTTATGGGTTTTAATGGAGAAAGATGCTCTTTGCAGCCAAACGGAGTAGTCACATTATATACCAGCAGTGTCTAACAGCACCCAGTCAACTAGCTAAACCATGACTCGTCTCAATATTCGGCTCATGATATTGAATTCTCTGAAATGAATTAACTTTCCTGTTAGTGAGAATGGGTTTTCAGATCCACAGACTTTGAGCTGAGACGCGCAGTGTTATTCACGATACATGGTCACATTTTTAATTGCTATATAGCCTACATTGTTACATCCCTTAGCTACTGCAATGGCCATAAGAAAATACCGTAGCTCAAGAAATCACAGATGCCAATCTATGAGCCCCACGAGAACAGACAATTATGATAGGCCAGAATAATGTGAACCAAACTACCAACAAAACGCCACCTGTTGCATAAAAACCAATTAACTGCAAAACAGAAACGTCTTTTCTGTCTTTATCTGCCTATAATTCCTTTAAAGAAAAGTGACGTTGTAAATTCTGTAATATGTCCAGTGTGCAAATGTGTGTATACAATTACAGCTACACCAGCCAGCAAACTTCAATTTGACTAAAACTGTTTACAAGCGCACCTGCCTTTCAAAGCCACGCTGAAACACATTACAAGCATTAATCCATCCAGTCACTCCACACGCCATATTGTAAACAATTAGCTTGGGCAATATGGCGCCTATCACAAAACTTAATTAAAAGCGCTCTGAACACTTTAAAAGGAAATAGTTTCATGACATGTATAAAACCTGAAGTTTCACCAACTCACAGTCTGCTATAAATGACATTCTGCATAAACAGCTTGTGCATTTCATGATTCTGTTTCAAACATATCATCCACTGAAATCCAAGCGTTGGTTGCCCAGTGATGCCATAAGAAAAGTCATAACTGACCTTTCATGCTTGAGATGGATGATGAAATCATTTCCTTCGTTTGGTCAATCCAAGGACAAAGGCCTTTATGAGGTGAAGTGTTTAGTTGGTTAGCATGGTTAGGTGTTTTGTTAGTGTTGGCTAGTTTACCTCTGCTGGTAGATGTCTTAACTACACTACAATTATACTGGATTTCAAACGTGTATTCTGAATAATTTTAATTTAATTTAATTTAATTTAATCAACTTATATTTGTTTATTTGTTTATTTTGTTGCAAGCAATATATAATCATATACATTTAATTATATTTTTGTAACACCATATGCGGTCAATTTTTCATTAATAATTTACAGTTTTTCATTAATAAATTTCTGAACATTTATTTATTCGTTTATTAATTCATGTATATATTTATTTGTTTGAATATAAATCACAAAATTTATATTATTAATTTATACTGTTGTTTTATGGATATTTCATCAAATGTTTTTCTTTCTTTCCTATTTATTTATTTATTTATTTATTTTAGTTATGATTTATTTACATCAACTCATACATGATATACATTTGTTTATTTATTTTGTTGCAAGCAACATACAATCATATACAGTTAATGATATTTTTGTAACACCATATGCTGTCAATTTCACATTAGTACATTTCTGAACATTATTCATTTATTAATTTATTCATTTGTTTATTCATTTATGTATTTATTTATTTGTTTGAATCAAATATAAATCACAAAATGTATATTATTAATTTATTTTGTTGTTTTATGGATGATTTCATTAAATGTTTTTCTTTCTTTCCTATCAGGAATTACCATCAGGAATCAGTTGAGGTGATTAATAACTCTATAACTCAAATTCAACATGCATGAAATGACACACTGACCTTGGCTTCACCCGCAGACTGGAGAATGACTGTAAAGTGTCTGCTAACTGAACGTTGGAGGTGAGAGAGAGAAAGACCGACAGACAGACAGAAAGAGAGACAAACACACATTGTAAACCTCCTCGTGAATGAAGCCATCAGCCTGCCAGAGCTGACAACACTTACAGAGCTGAGCAGCTCTTGTGTTGGCGGAGGGTGAACGTGGCAAACCGAACGCGAGCGAGGGAGGGAATATACACACATGCTCTGTATAAACTGAGAAGACACTTGTTTAATTATGGGCCATTGTGCCGTTTATTTGCCACACAAAAGATTCACAGTCGACCCTCAAATTGCTGCGGGTGCAGACAGACTCTGTTACATTCCAATGATTCAGGGGCAGAAAAACACAGTAGGTTCATTGATTTTTATGCAGTTCTATTATATACGGCTCCTGACATGCCTGTACTGATTTTCACAGACAGACTGTTAAGCCCCGTTCACACCAAGAACGATAACTATAAAGATAACTGATATTAGCGTCCACACCAGCGAACGATATCGTCTGTTTATTAAAGCGCACACGCGTCTGCAGCTTTAATTCTAGAGCTCGTTATAGCAGAACGGATTCTGATTGGCTGTCAATGTTTGTATCGTTCATCAGCTGGAAAAAAAATCGTTCTCAAAGTGATTCCAACGATATCGTTTCTCTGTGCCTTTATCGTTATAGTTGTGGTGTGGACTCTGCTATTCTTTAATATTGAGAACGATTTTTAGAACTATATCTTTATCGTTATCTGTATAGTTATCGTGCTTGGTGTGAACGGGCCTTTACTGTTGAATCTCAGAATGAGCTCAGGAGGTTCCAGACTGGGAAACTGGACACTGATTGGTCAGATATATGTCACATGATCATGATCATCACCTTCAGAAAACCTTCATTTAACATTTTATATATTTTTAAACATTAATATTTTATTTTATTTTATATATTTAATATATTTCAATATTATATATATTTTATATATTTAAATATAATGCTCTAAATGAATTTAAATTTATTATTTTTTTTACATTTGATTTTTATTTATTTTTTTATTTTAAATCATATTTTATGTTTGAAGTCTTTTTTTAAAAGTTTTCTTTTTTCAATTCTTAGTCATCATAAAATCCAATTCTCTGCCCATTTTACTACCATAATATGACATGTTCCTGGGGTTCATATATATATATAATAAAAATAATAAAATAATAATAATAATAATAAAAGAAAAAATCAAAAAGAGGTCATGAGCCATACTACCAGTAAAGGTTTGGGTTGGTAAGATGTTTTTGAATGAAGTCTCTATTATTAGATTAAAAAAACAAACAAACAAAAAAAAAAAAACAGTAACATTATGAAATATTATTACAATTTAAAATAACAGTTTTCTATTTTATTATATTTTGAAATGTAATTTATTCCTGTGATGGCAAAGCTGATATTTTATTTTTATTTTTTTTATTTATTTATTTTTTTTGGTCTAATGTGCTGCCTAATATTGTACTTAAGAAGCATTGTTTAATATCCATGTTAAAAACAGTTGTGTTGCTTAATATTTTTGTGGAAAGTGTGATACTTTTTTCAGGATTTTTTGATAAATAGAAAGTTCAAAAGAACAGTATTAATTTGAAATACATTTTTTCTAACATAATTGTCTTTATTGTCACTTCTGATTATTGCATCCTTGCTGAATAAAAGTATTAACCTTCTGACCCCAAACGTTTGAACAGTAGTGAATCTCAAATGTTTTTTACTGCATAATGTATTTTGTTTCACTTGCTATTTATTTATTTTTATTTTTTTTACTGTTAACAGTATACAGTGTATAATTCCTCTCTCTGTCTCTACCTCCCATTTCTGATCTCCACCAGTGCTTCAACACTGCTGTCCATGTGAACCACAATTTAAGAAATTCTCACCTGCATTGAAGTCCAAAGCAGCGGTGAAGGGTGAACTAAGAATTATTGCCAGATTTCTCTCTCTCCCTCTTCTCCTCTCCTTGTCACTCTCTTGTTATTTACAGGAGAGTAATTGTTGCCATGTTAATATTTTAGGCTGACATTGACACAACAGGGCATGGCTGCGAGCGGGACAGCAAATATCAAAAGATTTCAGTACACAAAGGCATCAGTCATCCGGAGCAATTCATCATCTACTTCAGAGCAGGGAAAGTTTTTATTCACACATACAGATCTTCTGTGCAGTTTATCTGTTCACGGCCTGTCAGCAACTCAATATCCTTTTGGCTCAGACAGATATTACAGTGAGGTCAAACTTATACATACGCTATTATTCACAAGTTTGGGGTCAGTAAAATTTAACTTATTTTTTATTTTTTTTTTTTTTTTGAAAGAAGCCCTTATGCTCACCGTAAAAATACAGTCAAAACAGTAATATTGTGAAATATTACAATTTAAAATAACTGTTTTCTATTTGAATATTTTTTTAAAATGTAATTTATTCCTTTGATGCAATGCTTAATTTTCAGCATCATTACTCTAGTTTTCAGTGTCACATGATCCTTCAGAAATCATGAAAATAGCCTGATTTGCTGCTCAATTTGCTGCTTAATATTTTTTGTGGAAACATGACACACTTTTTTCATGATTCTTTGATGAATAAAAAGTTAAAATGAACAGCATTTAATTGAAATTGAAATCTTTTGTAATATTATAAATGTCTTTACTGTCACTAGTCAATCAATTTAATGCATTGTTGCTGGATAAATTTATTTATTTATTTATTTATTTATTAAATTAAAGAAATTACCAACCCCCAATTTTTTTGAACGGAAGTGTATAGTTGCACTTCAAGCATGAAATTACCACAAAGATCTTTGTATTCAGGACTCAATGCACTGCTTCAAACAGTTCAAGCTATGGGTTCCTTTCCTTTTTTCTCTGCTTTACAAAGGTAACCCCATAGAGTTATTATTTAAATCACATGTTTTGCTGTAAGTTAGTGCTAAAGATATACTATGGGATTCACGCCCTAAGCTGGGTTTCCTTCACTGTATGAATAAACATATATGATAATGTAAATATATGCACCCTTACTAGTCAGTGAGAAAAAAAAAAAAAAAAAAAAAGACAAAGAGAGATGGAGAAAGGGAAGCTGAGAACAAAAGCAGCAGATGAAGCAAAGCACTTAAAGTAACAATCCTGAAGAGCTAGATGTAATGACCATTAGTGCAAGAAGCTGCTATCTACTTCAAAAGTAATGGGGAGATAGTAGAAATATGTCAAAACCTAGTGAGCTTCCTACTTAGACAACATTATAAAAACCAACCTACATTGAAAGGTGATGTATCATTTATTTTTTAAATGGTAAAATGTTTTCTCGAAAGGTAGGCAGCATATTTATGCTGCCTTTTGGCCAAATTTTAAGGCAGCTAATCCCAGAATGCATTGGTAAAATATCATTCAAATTAGTAAGTGAAGCAAGAGAGATGTCAATTATACATGTAATTATTTTCATATTGAGAAAATTGGTAAATAACGAAGGGACTGTATTATTCTGAGAATTCAAAGGTTGGGGTAAGAATTTTTTTTAAAGATATCAGCAGTTTACTTTTATTCAGCAAACATGCATTCAATTAATCAAAAGCAATGCTAAAGACATTTACAAAATTACAAATGTTTTCTATTTAAAAAAAAAATGTTCCTTTGAATCTTCTATTCATCAAAAAATCCTGAAAAAAGATTTAAAAAAAAATCACAGGAAGAAATGTTTCTTAACCAGCAAATCATTTAAAATCAGAAAACCAATATGAAAACAATATTTGCCCTATTATTCAAATATAAAAATAATTATTCATTATTTTATTTTTTTTTTAAATTAATGTATAGTTCAGTCATGAAACTCTAGATTGGTGCAGACTGAAGGGGTGTGAACGTAACTGATGATATTCAGAGAGTTAAACAATTTGGCACAAGCTGATTGATTCGTGTTGCATATGCAGCCAATGAGCTCACAGCCTTGCATTTATATGGCTGGCTAGCATTCACCTGAGATTTTTGCAGCGTGCTTTCAGAGTTTCTCTGAAACACTCCACCTTCCCCAGCTCCACCTGTATAGATCTGCTACGGGTTATTTTATATGCTATTTGTGCAGCAGCAGTATGTATTGAATACTCACAGCACCGTATTACCATATGCACTGGCAGTAGCTAGTTCCTGTACTTGCTTGCAGCAGCAGCAATAATCTACAACTAAAGCAATTACCAACAGCAGCAGCGATTCAGCAGCAGCGGTGTAGCAGGTCTAATCTGCCAAGACCAAATACATTAACATTATCATATCCATCACCATGCTAAAATGTTCAGAGAGTTGTCATGATTGAAATACTTTTATTTGGCAAGCATGCATTAAATTGATCAAAAATGATAGTAATGACATTTCTAAAGTTACAGTGCAAAAGATTTCTATCTTTAAATAACTGTTCTTTTGAACCTTCTATTCATCAAAGAGTTCTGGGGGAAAAAAAAAAATAATAATCAGAAATGTTTCCTGAGCAGCAAATGAGCATATTAGAATAATTTCTGAAGGATCATGTGACACTGAAGCCTGGAGTAATGACGCTGAAAAAAATCAGCTTTGCATCACAGAAATTACATTTTAAAATTCAAAAAACACTTATAACTGTTTTTTGTTATATAATTTTTGATTAAATAAATACAGCCTTGGTGAGCATAACATTAAAAATCTTACCAGTCACAAATTTTTGAAAGATGGTGGTTTTAAAGGGGTTTTATTAATATTTTGCTATATATTATACTCCCCCCCCCTCCCCCCATTCACACTGTTCAGTATCCATTGTTAGACTATTGCCTCGTTAGCTTAACAGCATACTAATGCCAAACACTATCAATTATGTGTCGAGTCTCTTGCGAGTGAGAAGTGCTATTGGAATGATTTGCAGAGTTGCTGCCTATGTAAAACGTTCCAAATCAGTCACTTACAAGGCTTTATTGCAGTTAGGATGCTTTTTTGTCTTTAAAGCAAGACAGCTCACTAGGCTTTGGAGCAGAAGAACTAAGGTCAACAACAGCTGTGATTTCCCTCTTTCCAGCCTATTTTTTTTTTCTGCCCGGAGGACACAGTGTGAACTTGCAGGCTAGCTCATCCCTCTTGAATATGTAACACTGGTAACAACAAATTAAAATTACTGGCAAGAAAAAATCAGCCCACAGAAGAGGTTTCAGAGAGCAGCGAATGAGTAGCAGCGTGCAAGAGCCAACAATAGAACTGTAAACATCTCACTACAGATGCTGATCTGCATATACTACGTGAAGTTTTATTGTGAAAGCTGTGTCAATTACATCTTCATGCACACAGACAGAGTTCAGACAGTGGTCTTGTGTTTTACAACTTATTTGCTGCTGTCGTCAGTCATATCTTTTTATTTTTTATTATTATTATTTTTTTTTATTTACAACAATGATACTGCACTGTAAACATATCAGAAGTTGAGAAAACTCAAAAACTTGAGGCAAACAAATTCTAGACTTTATTGAAAAATAAATGGAAAAATTAGGTTAATATAAGCATTGATGTTATAGTGTATAATAGTGATGTTGAACTTTTTTTTTTAACTTGTGCATCAATATGGTTCAGTGTTATTTTAGTATTATTGAGATATTATTGTGATTTATATTAATATTTTGAATCAGTTTTTATTTTTATATTTTTCATTTTAAAATTAGTTGTTGTTTTTTGCCATTTTAGTAGATTTTATTTTATGTCAGTATAGATTTTATTCATTTTTATTTCAGTTATCTTTTTTTTTTTAATACATCAAGTTCAACAAAATTAAAATGAGAAATGAGAACTAGCTGACATTGTTTAATAAATAAATTTTATTTATTTTATTTCAAGTAATGCTTTTTTAACTTTCAGATTTAGTTAATTATAATAGTCCTGGTTTGGTAAACAAATCGAAAAGGTTATAAAGAATTACTTCCACACCAAAGCAAGTTTCAGTGTTATTTTAGTATCATTAAGAAAATATAGTTTTTATTACCATTTTAAATTAGTTTTTTATTTTTATATTTTGCATTTTCATTTTAATTTTAGATAAAGTTTTAGTATTTTTTTTAATATGTCTATATACTTTTTGTTATTCCAGTTTTAGTTATTTTAGTGCACCAAGTTAAACTAAATTAAAAATAGAAATTTTGCCTTGGCAACTACTTTAAAAAAAAGTTTAGGTTATATAATTTTATTTCAGTTAATATTTATTTTATTTAAAGCACTAAAGTTTTTTTTTTTTTTTTTTTTAGTTACTATAACAACACTGTTGTGTATCTGAAATGGAACGAAGCTTCCTGAAGAACACTAATCACCCCAGTGGTGACTTGAAACATAACTTTTACAAAAAAAGTGCAATCAAAAACTCTATACAGAGTTAAACATATGTTATTTCTGAATAAAACTATTTATGTCATCATGTGCATCAACAGTGATCAAACTAAGCATGCACAACTTCACCACCAAACTTGTCATTGTAAGTTCTTGCTTTCTAATATTTTAAGCTGCTTAAATTAAATGGCCTCCAAATGAACTTTAATTAATGTTATGTAATATCAACCTTTTTCAACATTTGATAGTTCAGTCGGCCTTTAAAATAGAGCTTGTCTGCCAAAACAAAAGCTGGATTTTGTACAGTGGCACTGGAGGGCACAGCTGTCGTCACAAACTTTCCTCAACTAAGTTAACCGTATCCACAGCAACCCCCTCTCCAAAGAGTGTCAGAGGTCTTTAAGGGCTCCGCAAATGGATTTGTAGGAGGCACAGAGGTAAGATGGTCTACCCACCTGTTGTTTGAAGCTCTTCAGAGATGGAAAAACACAGAAAGAGACAGTTTCTTAGGTCAGAGGAATGACACGGGCGCTCCTCCCTCCCTGTGGAGATCAAGATTGCGCTGTTAGTGACAGACAAGTTTTACAGCCTAGTGTGAAAAATCAATGCCATTGAATCCTCACAACAGGTGTATACCGAGCCCCCACAGATTCAGTAAGGAGAAACACAATTACCTCTCAGTAATGGCAGACCAAAGAGAGATAACGCCAGCGCGCTTGGCCCGGAGGAGGTGGAACCGTCACAGACACGTACGGTGCTCATATTGGGGTCTAAACCTGAAAGTGCTCATCTGATTCCCAGAAAACAGCCTTTATGACCCTTCAAAGCAAAGCTATCATTACGTAAATCCATAATCTCCACAGATATGTGCCTCGGATAAGTCAGGAAAGCCCTCAAGGTGCGGAAAGAATATGTTGTTGACATACTGAGGTCGTGGCCTATAAGTGGTTTTTTCCAGGGCACAGTTTACATTGGACATCTAGTGGTGTACCGTTTCAGATAAATTCTGACACCTAAAACATCATAAAGACGCTAAACATAAAGTCAGCAATACTCGTTTTTTCCCGTTATATAATTTGGAAAATGGAACGTATATAAAATTGTAGAATTCCATTCAAAAAGGTAAGAAATTAATATTTTGGTTCAGCAAGGGTGCATTAAATTGATCGAAAGTGACAGAGAGATCTCTCTCTCTCTGTCACTTTCGATCAATTTAATGCACCCTTGCATGAATGGAGAGAAAAAAAAACATTTATAATGTTAGAAAAGATTTCTATTTCAAATAAATTTCTGTTCTTTGGACTTTCTTTTCATCAAAGAATGAAAACATGCATCATGTTTTTTTTCATCATTTTTTTCAACAATTGTTTTCAACATTGATAATATAAAGACATATAAGATTGATTTCTAAAGGATCATGTGACACTGAAAACGAGTAAATTCAGCATTGCCATCAAATGAATGAATTCAATTTTGAAATTTATTCAAATGGAAAACGGTTATTTTAAATTGTAATAATATTTTACAATATTACTGTCTTTTTGATTAAATAATTGCAGCCTTGGTGAGCATAAGAGACAAAAAATAAAAAAAAAAGTAATTCAATTTTGAAATTTATTCGAATGGAAAATGGTTATTTTAAATTGTAATAATATTTTACAATATTACTGTCTTTTTGATTAAATAAATGCAGCCTTGGGAAGCATAAGAGACAAAAAAGAAAAGAAAAACAAGCCTGAAAATAAACCATTTTTAAATTATGTTACAGAAACTTTATGATGTAAAATGAAAACTTGTGATATTAATAGACCACTAATATAATTAATATATATTTTATATGAAAATAAGTAAATTAATGGCATTAAAGTGTGACTTTATGTACAGACTGTTGGATATTCTTGCTTCCAGCACAAAATACTCTTGGGAACATCTCAGATCACGCATGGAGAACATGAAAACAAAGATTTGTTGATGTGAGCTCAAATGCTGCTGTCATTAAAGCGAAACCAAACCAAATACTGAAATTAATGCAAATGTTTCATTGAAAAAATGTAAAATAGGGGCATTTTCCAAAGTGATCTTAGACTTTTGGACTCCTGTCTATATGCACTTTTTCCATCTAAATCAACTGCAAAACTTAGCTTATTAGATTCTGCTACCTGAGATCCAATATGAGACCTTTGCATCAGTTGGGATCTTCACCTTTAGGCCGCTATTGGCTTCATGCAAATCCTGTTCGTCTCTGGGTGTTTGTTAATTAGATCTGAGAACATTGACACCAGTGCCAGAGATACACAGAGGAACATATCACTGCAATAAAAACTTCATTAGTCTGGCATTGAATCTACAACATGAATGTCACTACATTATAGAGAAGATTATGAGCTTATTGGCTTTTTGTAAATCAAAACTCTAACTACTAAACTAATTATCTACAGTAATACAGTGAGTTACTACAAATACAATCAAGTGAATTTCTTCACCTCTGGTAAATTTATCACGCTTTATTCTAATTTATTTCTATGATATGCTGACACTGCTGACATATGTCTGTTACATGTCTTCAGATAGACATCTGATATATACGTAAACAGGTTTATTTGTGAATATGAAATGTGAATATTCTGCACATAGTGTTTTGACTTGTGCGTCATGTCCAGTCTCCTGTGGATGTAACCCACACAGAATGACAGTCTGATTGTGAAAAGAGACGGAAAAATGACATCTGCGTCCTCCACAGCTAATATTAAGCATCAAAACTGTCAGTTTGCAACTCAAATTTTTGAGGGCATTCAGTTACTATGGCACTTCAAAAATACCCTTGTCATGCAAGTTGCACTATAAACAGATTCATATTTTATCTATGTATAGTTTCGCATGTAACCTCTAAGATTTTTTTTTCTCTCTGTTGCATTATTATTATTTATTTTTTTTTTAAAGGCTGTGACAACTTAGACTTTATAACAGGTGACAAAACTTCAGCATGTTTTTGAAACTGCCGCAAGTTTGTTGCTTTTTAGCATCTTTATTGTGACGCATCCTGTAAGTCTTTTGCTTTCAATGAGGAACCCTGAACATCAATAGACTTTTAGCATAAAAATAGGTACGGAAATTCTGTTCTCAGTGCATTCTAACGGCAATTCATAACTTTTACATTTTAGTGAATAGGTGGCTAATTCGTACAATCGCATTTTTACATTTTCGTGCGATTTGCTTACACCTCAGTTTTATGTTTAGTATTTATGAGTGGATCTTCATGCAAACTGCATTTTTATGTAGAATTTATATAATATGAATTTAAGACCACTTTGTTATCATGACACAATATATTGAGGTAACATTACAAAACAATGTTTTAGACAATTTTTAGAAACACAATAATTTTAGTTACATTACAATATGTAGATGTTTTATAAGTCTTATCCCTAAACCACACCACTTCTCAACAATATAAAGCACAGAACATGCAGATAAAAATAATCACAGTCATTTATTAACAAACTACAAAAAATACAAGTCATTTGAGTGCAAATCATTAGTTTGTGTGAACAAAACTAAATTTGAATGCTTTTATAGTGCTTTGTACACTCTAAAAAAAATCTGCAAAAATAGGGCATAATATACTGTATAATTTGAAGGATTTTTTCCGTATTTATTTTTTACAGGTGTTTTAGGTATTTTGAATTTTACACTTCATTGCATTGTGTTTTAGAGTTAACAGAAATGTCCGTAAAATTAATGGATAATGTTATGTGTAATGAGCTGCCAGTACTTTTTCTGTTATTTTACGGATTTATTTTTTACAGTGTAGGAATGAACGAATGAATGAATGAATTAATGGAGGAATGAACATACGAAAGAACAAACAAACAAATACATAAATACAAACAAATGCTTTGTATTACTGACAAGTGGAAATGTGTACTGTAAGTGCTCAGAAATATCTATAAAAATATTTTTATAGATAATTTTATAAAAATGTAATGCATTGTCAGTATATAATACATCTTTCTTTAAAGATTAATTCAAGTGTGGACACATTTAGCTAGCAACTACAGCTTTGATCATAAAAATAGTGTGTTTTAAACAATACCAGCAACACTTGTGAAGTGGAGAAAAATAATTCAGAAAAATCAAGTAGAACTGAAACCATTAAAATTGTGTGTGATCATTTATCTAATGCTAAATCATCTGACTTTACTATTGGTTAGTTCTAAGTTTAAATTTAGAATTTCTTTGTATTTAATTGTAATTTGTATTTTTTTTTAGTTTGTTTATTTATTTTTTTGCAGTTGCATTTGCATTTGCAGTCATTAGGCCTGATGAAGGTCAGTGTGCTGAAATGTGTTGGCAAAATAAACAGTATTATTTTCAGTTACACTTTCTGACTCTAACTTTTTTGCTGGTATTGTTCAAAAAATACTTTTTTTTTGCCCCCTTCCACACACCCTTTTGATTTTGTAAATTTGCACCAGAAGAACCACACAAAACTTCTGCATAGTGAGATCAAGGTTTCTTGTTAAAAGAGATGCTAAAGGCCCTTCTTCTTTGAAATGCACACATCCTTCCACATGTGCTCTTTCAGAAAGATATATTTGCATATGATCTTTGCATTCTTTCCATGTCTTTCCCGCCAATTTTGCCTTGAAGTCTTTCATTGTTAATGCTGCGCTGCATACACTGTATGCTCAGGTAAAAAAATAAATAAATAAAAAAAAAGATGCAAGCTTTGCAAAATGGAGTCTAGAGAAGTCAATGTGCACTTGACACCATTTTTTGTTATGTATGCAGCATGTGTAAAGGCTTTAGCATGTGTATAATGACACAAAAAGAATGCCTTGGGATTGAGGAGGAGTTTTTTCAATCACCCCATCACGATCTCAAAACCTCATGTGAAATCTTTACCTGTATATTTCACAGACGGCTGGAGGACAGTATATCTTGTGGACAGTTCTATCGTAATCTATAAAATACATCTACTGCCATGTGCAATGATTATTACTTTGACATGTTTTACATGAGCACAGATGTATGTTGTGTATCTCGTTTTACATTCACCTCTCTCTGTTCTATCTAATGATAGCATTTTATGTCCTGACAAATAGACGACAGCTGGAATGATATGGCCTCTTCCTTCACTTCTCTGGCCAAGAAAAATGGATGGAATCAAAGCTCTCAGTCCTTCGGAAATATCTGGGTCATTCCTAATATGCAGTACATTTTCATATCCCCACCATATGTGGTATATTGGACTGAAATATATTGGTTAAAACTCAAACTTTGAAGATGGAAAGCATATTCTTTATTATTTTGGTGTATGTAGATGGTGCAATTTCTGACTCTGGATGCTTGAAAACAACAACAACAACAAAAATCTCTTTCTTTTACAAATCTCAGTTTGGTATTGTTATTGTTGGTATTATCAGTAGTTATATTTTATAAAGTTCAAGTGCACTTAACTTGACCGCATGCACTTAACTTAAGCATAAGGCAGGTGAAATATTTCCTTACACATCCATATTAGTTTTTTAAAGGAACTGCATAACACAAATGACGCTTAGCTTGTACTCATACTTGTAGTGTCATTTACACGAGGCCCCGGGTATGAATAGAGAGGTATTTTTAACTAATTATTTTGTCATCGTCTGCCACGCTGACTTCTCTGCATATGGGGAATAATAAAAGAAGTGAGTTGTACCTTATCAGGAAAGTGATTTGTTTCTTTTCAAGCCGTATGTCTTTCTCTCTCCCGCTTTTTGATGGAACACAAGGCATTATCAGAGAGCATCAGAATTTCCTGCCACCTCGACTATTTCTTCCCGAGCAGCAGTCAAAACAAACAAAAAAAGAGAAAAGGCAACACTTAATCTTTCCCGCTACTCTGAACTGTGTGCCTTAGTAGTCTAGAGAGAAAACTATTGATTCGTCAGAGAGCGTGAAAGAGATCGATTAGGCCAGTCATCTCATTTGAAGGTGATCCAAGGTGACACCTCACACGAAAATTCTACAACAGTGCTCTCTGAGTATACCAAACACATTATATCTGGCTGAAAAAAACAAAACAAAAAAACAAAACAAAACAAAAAATAAATGTCAACTTCTATAGAAGTACTCTTTGAAAGGAACATTTTCCTCACAAGGAAATGTTCAGGTTACAAGCAAGTCAATATGTTTCAGATTTCTCACAAATTGAATGAAAGAATGTATTTTTATATGACACTATGAAACCAATATACCACCAGTTATGTTACTTTTATCTTATTATGATTATTTTACAGGATATCCTCTGTGCATCTGACAGGTGCTTTTATCCAAAAATGAAAAATAAGCTTTCAGTCAAGGTATATATTATTAGTTCATGCATTTGCTGGGAAATCGAACCTTGATGTTGACCTTGGTGTTGCCATTGACATGTTTGAGCTACTACAAATATCCAGTGGTAAATTATTAACAAAATCATTTTAGCAAATTAAAAGACTTTAACAATGTTACACAATATTTCTCATTTCAAATAAATGTTGTTCTTTTGATCTTTAAATTACATTTTTCTTTCCACAAAAATATTCAGAAGCATAATGGTTGATAAGAATAAGAAATATTTCTTGAGCTTCAAATCAGCATATTAGAATGATTTCCGAAGGATCATGTGGCGCTTAAGACTGGAGTAATGATGTTGAAAATTCAGCTTTGCATCGCATAAATAAATTGTATTTTAAAATATATTCCAATAGAAAAGATTTGTTTTAAATTGTAATAATATTTCACAATATTACTATTTTTACTGTATTTTAATTAAATAAATGCAGAAAGAGAGACTTATTTCAATATTAAAAACTCAAATTTTTGTATCAAGCAATTCAATTGCTTTTTATGAGAAACAGACCCTAATTCCTGATGCATCAAATACATTTTTTTCACTGGATATCAGGTTTCATTCAGACATATTATGTTGACATTCAGATAATAAGCCAGTCATTGCCCATATTGCACTCCTCTCTCCATCTTTTCAATCTTTCGCTCATTTGACATTTTTTTCCTTCGCAAGCCCAAGATATCTCTCTATCGTCTGTGCTGGGAATTAGCCCAGCAGATTCCGCTCATCACCTGAGGTCTGCCAGCTTGCGACAGTCGTTTTGACCATGGCCATGTGGTGCTGAAGGAAGGGGGCTAAATGAGGCTTACGGCTCCATCTAAGGTGCCAGCTTTACGGGCTGATTTGGCAGACGAATCCAGGTCCTTCGGGACAGTCCTTGAAGCGATATTTAAAATTCAGTTTCAAGGTAAATCATTAACTTTTTTCAATGTGATGTGAAACATTTGAAATTTGAACAGGCTGTACTTTTCCACAATGTTCAAAACTAACACTGGTAACACTAATGACTTGTCAAATGTCCTTAAATTAATTATATAATTACTTTTATTTATTTATTTATTTAACATAAAATCAAACCAGTTCTTGAATATTACATGTAAGCAATATCACATGAGCAAGAGCACTATTCTACATTGCCGAGAAACTCATAATAGTGGTGTTACCGAATGAATCAGTGCTTTTGAATGAATCACTTGAGTGAATGATTCAATAACTCACTTGTTTCTATCCTGAATGAATCAGAGGTTCTGAACAAATCGGTTGAACAAAAGGTTAAATGACTCACTCATAAACACAATCACTTTTTGCCAACTATATCTATGTAACTTGCAGAAAGAGTTGTTGAAAATTCACCTCTACTTCACTTATAGTCTCTAGAAGGCAAAAACGAAATGATCCAAACAGTGGAAAATATGATGTTTTGAGGATGACTCATTTAGGGTTTGGGGTTTCGGAAGAGAAAAAAACCCACCCCCATTATCTGTACAGACAATATTTAACTGAATGTTTTTAGTATTACTGAAATTAATGCTGAGCGCATCTTTCTATCCCTATATTAAAACATCAATGTAGAGACCTGAGGTTTTCAGATGAAGGTTCAAATGCCATTACTACATAAATGCAATGCCAGGACCGGAGGGTCAGAGCTAACAATTGATCTGAAAATTGACATGCTGTCTTCATGAGTGCCCTTCACTCCTCAGATAAACAATCTTGAGCTGGCGTGGAAAAGAAATCCATTTGATTTTTTTTTTCTTCTTGGCAAACCTACAACCAGAAAAACCATCAACTTTTTTTGTCTTATTTTTCCATGCAAAAAATAAAAATAAATAAATAATAAAATAAAATAATAATAATAAAAAAAAAATCTAAAAACATTCTTTAAAACTTTGGAATCAAAGCAGCATAAGATCATATTAATATTTATTATCAGAGAAATTATTTTTGGCAGTGTAAGCTAAAGATGACAAACACAAGACCCAATATTGCTTGCAAGTCACAATTAATGCAGGAAACATGCTCACTAATACTATTCTAATGGATCATTTGAGTATCAGTTCAACTAGGCAAGATATGTTTTATGAATCAATGTTAAATAAAACTTCTAAGATATAACAGATCAGCATCAAACTGATGTAGATTTATGCATGGCCCATGCTATCACTGGACATAATATAAATGTAAAATGTAAAATTAAAGTCTTTCATAACTCCTTATTCATTCAATTAACATTTACCTGCAAGGCTGTGAGTGTGTGCGAGTTTTAAGACTTATTTAAAGCTTGATGCATTCATGCTAGTGTGAACCACTAGTACACACTTCATTCACACACTAATTCTCCACTAGATAAAAAAAGAACAAAAAAAAAAAAAAAAAAAACAGAGGCAGCAGTGCTGATAAAATATCAGCTGAACTAGCAAGAAACTTTACATGTATTATACCCAGTAAACTACAGCTATTAATTGTTCACATGTCAGATCAGTATGTCTTAAGCTGTACATGACACACAAGTGCTTGTTACGTGTATATTTTTAGAGCCTCAAAATGTGGACTTTCACACTTGATCATTTTATGAAATCAAATTACACTTAAATACACATTAAAATGTGAGGCGATTTCACTGATGTAGGCAGAACATGGTGCATTTGTACATCATTATAAAGTTAAAATTAAAAGTTTTAATTAGATTTTACAGTCACTTTAGGTAACTTTTAATTTTCTAGTTCTTTAGAAAACAGTCTATTTTCTGGTGCTTTAAAGATCCCATAAACCAACATATTGAGCTGAAGATCCTATTATGTCTCACTTAACCTTCAAACAATCATATTACAACTCAAAAGCCCATGCAAACGAATCAAAAAACATAATAACAAAAATAAATAAATAAATAAATAAATAAATAAATAATAGTAAATTAATTTTTCTAAATGTGGCAAAAAAAAAAACTCCTCACATGCACTTGAACTTTCACAACAAAGTACTTTTTCACTTTTAGACCAAATGATGGAACAACAGATAAAACAATAGAACTACAGTACAGAAGATAGAATGATAGAACAATAAAAATGCAAAAATAAATAAATAAAATAATAAAAAATACAAATAAAGAAATAAATAAAATTAAAAACTTTTTTTAAGAGTGGATAGATAGATGTCTATCTACATAAACGAAAAAAAACAAACCCTTGAAAATCCTTTGTTTTTTTAAGAGTGTACAGCATGATTAATTTGAAAATGTCTCTAGCAAGTAATGTCCTTGTCTGTCACTGAAGAGAAAGACTGAAAAACCTAGAACTTCACAGCACACTTCAAGAACTATTAGCGGGAGGCAAAGGTCAAGTCAACATATTGTTCACCTTGAAACAGAAATACTCAAGAAGGTCTGACTCACATTCATAAATCACAATTTTGGTTTCATTTGTGTCGGTATGTTTTTTTTTTTTTTTTTTTAAATATCGCTTCAATGATTTTCTCAGATTTCATACAAATGGTATGTAGCATGGAACCACATATCTTAATGTCAATCAGGGACGGTTTCTTTCTTTTACTTGTCTATAGTGTCAAAAAGATTGATTGCAGTGGTGGGGCTATATATTTGACTGCTGGTATTTCAAAAAGGGTGGGGAAAAAAGATTGAAATAAACCCGAGTGGCAGAAATAAACAGATTTGCAAGCATTCTTGCAGAAAAAGCAGAGTGTGTGTATGTGTGTCAGCGAGACACTACTCCATCACTGTACCTCCCAAGTCATTTCTCTCTCTCTCTCTCTCTCTCTCTCTCTCTCTCTCTCTCTCTCTCTCTCTCTCTCCCTTTCTCTCTCCATTTCTGTCACAAGTGCATTTGAACCCTTCCCAGAATATGGACAGCTGCCATATATATTTTTGTTTTCCCTGGACAATTTTCACCACAAATTCAAGGTAAATCGAGCACCTAATTCCATTGCTAAAACTTCTGAATTATTATGCACAATCTGGAATTTCTGAATCAAAATCGCTATATACATTATATCAGTAAAATATGATCTAAAACCACTGGCATTTGCCTGCATGGCTGCCGGTGTCCTCGCTGATTTCAAATGTGAATGTATATCTCTGTCAAAGTGAACTCTCAAGGTTCAAATGCGTGCCCATTTTAAAGCAGAGCATAACAAGGTTACTGTGATATATTAAATGGGTTTTCTTCTTCTTTTCTGATGGTATAGACTCTTTCAGGTGGAATATGAACAATAAGTGCTGCATCTTAAGAAAAATATTGAAAAACTATCCAGTAATCATTTTAAAAGAAATATATTGCTGTTTTTTTACAGTCAAGGTAAATTTAAGCACAGAATGTTTGTGAAAAAAAAGGTGATTCATTGCTGAACTGCATTTTAAAATGTATCGTCCAAATATTTTAAAACATACACATTATATCTTGTAACTGAGGAAAAGTGCAAAATACTGATATCATACTGTTTTAAATTTTTGGTACTGCTGTACTTTTTTTGTTTTCCATGCAACCCTTCAGTGCAAGCCATTGTTTGGCCTTCCCTAAAAGATCAATAAACTGACAAATGAAACACATTTGAATCCTGCATATAATTCCTCTAAAACATATGCTTGACTCGCTGTTCCCCGCTCAGATTAAAGCTTCTGTATTGCTCAGTTGTTGCATCAGAAATCAGGATCTTGGAGAATGATATTTTATCCCTGTGGGGCTATTTCTTTCTCTCGCCCTCAACTTTTTTAAATGATAACTTTTAAAAAAGTATACACTTTTCCACCACTGTTCTCCCCCTGACTTTTTAGTCACAAATGTTGGGATCCGAGACCACATACAAATATCTGGGATTCAAAAGCTAATTTAAACCGCTTAAAGCTTTTGAATTTTCAGTTACAATATAACTCATGCTTACATATGAAAGAAATATGTTTTCTAATCTAATGCTGTAGACTATATTAGTCAAAATTAATAACAGGACTAAAACTCTAAAATTTATTCTGTATTCTGTTCTCATCCGCTGTGTCTTTCATTAATTAATTCATTCATTCATTCATTAATTCATTCATTCAAACACCATATGTCATATTTTCTCACATGCATACATTTGCTTATCTCTCAGCACGAGAAAACGTCTGTTTTTCATATTTTAGTTTAAATAGACCGATTTGTTTTATAAATTGAAATAAGTTGTCCTTTGTTGCTTACTAAAAAGAATATGTTGATCTATGGGTTTTTTCTATTATTTCCATTTTTCGTGGTACACTGACTTTTTATTTCACCACATTAAGTTCAGACTGCAAATGTGAGTAAAATATAATATATGTGTGTGTCTGTGTGTGTGTGTGTGTGTATATATATATATATATATATACACACCATGGAGTTGTGCAGGAAATGCTGGCAAACAGAGCATTATGAGAGCATATAGATTGTTCATATCTATTGTAGGGTACATGAAAAAGATAAGTTTGGCTCAAGTGTTTGAATCAAAGTGTTGTTATCGTTCACATCCATTGTTTCAGTTGTGACTGATTCTGTTTTATTGAATCATTTAAGACAATGATTCAATCACTCATTAATAACATTTAAAAAGGCACCCATTTTTCACAAACTAATGGCGTAATCTAGAAAAATGAATTCAGAGTCAAACTACTTTAAGCATAAAAATAGACTGCGAAAAAAAAAAAAAAAACATGAAGTGAAGGGGAGATTAAAAGAAAACAAAAACAAAAAATATGAAATAAAGTTGGCCTAAGGAAAATAGTCAGCAATGGATTCGAAAGACTTGAGGAGGTTATATATTTTTTTATGAAATTATATATAATGTACTATATTACATGTTTTATCAATTATGTCTTAATGTCATTCCTAATTGAAAATAAAATGTTATTTTAGTCATCATCCCCATGCGGTATATCCCTGTCATGCTAGTCTATTTTACTCAATAAACGTGGTCAAGAGAAACCAATTTATTTTACCTGGTCTGAAATACCTGTGCTATGAGATGGAATGGTTTCAGAATAGTTTGATGCATCTTTGGTGGTGTGAAATTGACATCCCTACATCGCTCAGAGCGTCGACTTTGTTGGAAATCTTGCCCGCTCATCCATGAAGCAAACTATCTTCTGGCGAATCCATTGAGAATCAAAGCACACAATGCTCTCCAGACGCTAATATCTGTCAACACTGTTGTCCTAACTGGAAGCAAACAATCTGGTGTAGGCCAACATACATTTATGTTTACAGAGCAGGAGCATCTGCAACCATCCACAACAATTATGTGCGCCGAACAAATTGCAGACTCCTCGCTTTCTCTTCTCCCTCCTCCTCGTTTGCATGCAAGAAAAAAGCGCAGCGGGCCTTCTTAAACACCTGCATTAATGTTTTCAGACAAGCCTGGGCTTTCGGACAGATGGATCGCACCCAAACCGGCAGCTAAGCATCTGGTGTGGTTAAGATCACCCCCTCTGCTGACTCTCCCCAAGGCTAGCAGAGGAGCCATAAAGCGGTCCAGACACGGACTGTCCGTCGCACCGGATACAGGCATTAGGGAAATGCAGCAGTGAAAAAGAACAAGGCTAAAGGAAAGACGGATGTGTTTTGTAATGCATGGTGTGGATTATGTGATTTACAGGCGATATTAAGCACTGAGCTGAAGGTACGGATCGCTGCTCGTATAACATCCTGCCTGCCAATAATGTTTCCAAGGAACAGGAACGCAGCACAACGAATCGGTTTACGGGTGTGAAAGTCAAATGTCTCTATGATGAATATGAACAGGTGTACTTCGCTCTGCGTCGGTGATGTTTACAGCCTTCTATCACAATGGATTTGCATGTTTAGCAAAATAATCAGCCCATGGATACAACCCTGTGAAGACAGGTGAAAAAAATAGCTGACCTCACTCTGGTGCACTCAGTAGTGTTTTGCTAATTAATGAAGTTTTAGGCCTACACATAAATAAATGGTACATTTTTAGAAGTGTGATGCTCAATACGCTTTTGTCTCGTAAAGAAAATAATACTTTTATGCAGCAAGCATGTATTAATTTGATCAAAGTGAGGGTAAAGGAATTTTACATTTTTATTTAAAATAAATAAATAAAACAAATGTTATTTTTAACTTTGTATTCATCAAAGAATCATAAACTTCTGAACAGTAGTGTACACTGAAGGAAAAAAGCAATTTAGTATCAAAATTCATACAATAAATTATATTTTAAAATATAATAAAATAGAAAACGGTTCTTTTAAACTGCAATAATATTTCACAATATTGCTATGTTTTTTACTGTATTTTTATCATTATTTTAATCAATTAAATGCAGCCTTGGTAGGCATAGGAAACTTTCGAAGTATTAAAAATAAAATAAAATAAAATAAAATAAAATAAAATAAAATAAAGTTCCTACATTTCTGAACAGTAGTGTACACTGAAGGAAAAAAAAAAATGTGTAGAAATAACTTTCACTCAGAAATTTCTAATGAATTTCACAAATATTTACAAAGAATAGCAAGAAACACACTGAAATAAGCACAACATTTTGAAGTAGAAAGCCTGAACTAGTATTTTCTTCTAATAATTACTTGGAAAATAATATTTTTAAAGTGTATCTCACTCTCAACTCTTTAGATGTTTGTACATATGTATATAACATTAAAGGACTGTGTAGACAGATGCATCATTGTTAATGTTGACATTACCAAACATTATTATATGATATAATGCATTACAGATCATTATAACCACAGCGCTGCTCAATTACATCACTAAAAGCTTCTCGTCTGAAGAACCCAGAAGCTTGATTGCTTACGGTTGGTCACAATGTTTTTTTCTCATGTAGTCTCAGCATGTGACTGTTACATACAGTTCCAAGATAATTGAATCAAGGAGAGCTGCAATTGACAACAAGAACAGCCTCATTAAAGGAAAACTCTATGAGGCTAAAGGAGAATGTTGTCTTAATTCGATCTGGATGGCACTGCAGCAGTATTCTGCTTGGCCTTCAGTCTCCACAGGAGTCAAGCAAGCCTTTGATGTAGCATGCGAACATGCAGTTAATAGCAAAGCCACTAGTATACATGAGAAAGAGAAACAATATTGAGATTCAGGTCTCATCAGTGCTGGGGAAACCGGGTTCAGCGAAGCAAAGTGGAATTGAATTGACAGCAGTGATGACACAAGAAGTGAAGGAAACTAATCAAATTATGGTGACCATTTTCACCTTGAGTTTATTCCAGCGGAAGGGCACATCCTTTTACAAGACAAAAAATAAGTGACAATGACGGAAGTGATGATTTCTTGGGTTATTTAATTAGACGGATCTTTGATATCTGAGTCCCTTGCCTCATCAAGTGTGAATATAGATTACTTATTTCATTTTGATTTAACACTCTGACACGAGAGAACTCAACTACTGACATAATATGTGTCGGCGAGTGTTTCCTTTAGTGAACTACTCACATTTACAGCCGAATCCTGGTGCGCTCACCCGGGGAGGAAGTCATTATTTCTTAGCCGATTAATCTTTTTTTTTGCTCTCTCTTTTAGTTTTCCCTTCGTTTTAAGGAGTCAAAAGGCAAAAGTTTGTTAAGAACTACTTAGCCAGTCAAAAGAATTCACACAAGCTTGACGTTTGTCTCTCTGCCTCGTTAAAACCCTCCCGAATGGGTCAGGTTTAAAATCCCTTCGAGATTCTTCCCGTTTAGTCATTAAAGTTCAGCAAGGCTGCTTTATTTTCATCAAAAGTGACCGTAAGGACATTAACATTGTTACAAACAAACACATAAACAAATGCCATAAAGGAGAATACTTTGCAGAATAAAAACTGAAAAATATTCACAAACTTACAAGCAGTGACAGAAACTTTTTTTTTTTTCCATAAATGATATTTGGTCCCCTAAATTAATTTCAAAAATTATTTTTTTAACCTTTATAAGGGCAACTTTTTAAACCTTTTTTTAATGTAAAAATAATGTTATGAGATTAATGTTTTAAATATATAATACTGAATATAGAAATATAAAATGTTGGGGGAAAACTGAAATCATACTTTACATATGAAACTAAATTCGCCAGAGGGTGACGGCAAGTTCCCATTCAGTTACTGTCTTAATAAGTGAATCATTGATTTGTTCATTCAGCCGATTCATTAAATACGGCTGATTCATTCAGGAATGAAGCAACTGACTGTCTTTTTTGAATGAGTCATTGAATCATGGACTCACCCGATTCGTTCAAAATCGCTGAATCAAGAATGTTGTTTTGATCAAAGACGCAACAGTTCTGCTGCCATTGTGTCTAAAATGTACTTTACTGACACTTAATATTAACTTAAACATAGCTTATTTTTAATTAATTAAGCAATTTATTAAATATACCATTGGATAAAGTAGGACGGAGAGGCGGACATGGTATTTCAAAACTGGACTGTCTGACCTAAAACCATCCTATTTTGAACTTTCTATTCAACAAACAAATATTAAGCAAAACAACTGTTTTCAACATTGATAATAATAGGAAATGGTACTTGCGCGGCAAATTAGCATATAAGAATTATTTCTAGCATTTCGATTGAATCTTGGCGCGCTCACCTGAGGAAGAAGTCGTTATTTCTTAGCTGATTAACCTTTTTTTTGCTCTCTCTTTTAGTTTTCAGGAGTCATCAGGCAAAAGAGTTCATTAAGAACTACTTAGCCCAGTCAAACGCATTCTCGCAAGCTTGGCATTTGTCTCTCTGCCTCGTTAAAAGCCTCCCGAACGGGTCAGGTTTAAAATCCCTTCGAGCTCCTTCCCGTTCAGTCATTAAAGTTTAACCGTGGCCTCGGGGGAAATCAACAGAGGTGAGGTCCACGAAACTCCAGCCTAATGCCATCTTGTCGGTGATGAGTAATCCAAGCACCACGACATTATGAGCAATAAAGAGAGGAAATATTTAGCTGACTCACAGAGAGCTTCAGTCGGCGAGGAAGAAATAAATGCAAATTGACAGATCCATCCCAGAGGTTTGTTTCCTGGCAATTGCATTTCGCGGTATGACTTGTGTGTTTGTTGTGGGCGTAAGTGAAACTCAAAGGGCAGATACTTAATGGGAGATAAATCTCTATTGACTGGCTCTTTCTTCCGATAGGTTGTGGGTATCTCTTCCAAACTCATTATCTGAAACATCCATTATCAGATTAGAAGCCTATTTCATGCACATTTGGTTTGTGGCACTCTACTTCAAAGAAAATTGATTTGGAAAGTAAATAATAACCAGCAAATGATAGCTACACATCTCTATGCCGTCTGTCGTGCAGTGTAGGTTTTTTAAGCAGTCAGTCCTTACCTATAATGTGCTTTTCCAGCATGCAAGAAGAGCTCCCTACACCGTTTCTCTGAGAAAAGCTCTTCTTCATTTCATTTGGTGCAGGCGTCTTTAATAAGCCATGAAACTTCACACTCTGCTGCATTACCTTCTCCACATGTTGCTTAAAGCTACTCGGTGAGGAGCAAAGAGGAAGGTGTTTCAGCGTCAGGTGAGATGGACATGCATCTCAAACTGAGTGGTGATGAGGAGTGCTGCGTTTCCGCTGAACATATTCTTTAGGCGCTTATAGAAATTGGTGCTATTGATGGCTGTAACTTCATTATTGCGGGTATAAAATGTGCCAGAACTCAAAACGTGGTAAAGTTGGTAAAATTTTGCAGGAATTAACCCTTATGCATCCTTATTTATGTATGTATTTATTTATTTATTAAGATAATTTTGGCTATATTAATGCAAACAGCCTAAATTTGGTCAAATATGTATATTTTTATAGGAATTTTTATATTTTACCCTCATTTCCTTTCAAAAATCTATTTTACACCATTTACTTTATTTAGCCCCGCCCCTTTTTAGCATTTGCTGTCTTCTGTCTTCCGGCTGGGCTGTATTTCCACAGTGATCTGAGGGATTTATGAATAAACCGCTCATTTTAAAATCTTCCTGGTCTACTGACATTTGTTAAGACATTTGATTTAAACATTACAATGCTCACGATAACTTTCAATAACTCTACAATACATTAATCCACTTTACCAGCTAAATTACTTTTAGGCAGCGATGCCATAGTAATATACAGAGCTAATGCACAAACAGAAGTTCAAAGACAATATTCTAAAGATGGTGATGTGCTTGTTTCTCTGGAGAACAAGGTCAATAGGTACAAAAATAGTTACACTCAGGACCTCAAGGACAAAAACGTCCCTATTAAAATTCCAGTGCCATTAAGCATCATACATTTTTTGGTAATAGGCTTTCATTCTGTTGGCAATGCTTTAAAACCTATTTATTTATTTATTTATTTATTTATACATACATACTATTTTCCACCAGATATCACCATTTTCTCAGGTTTGGCCACATACTTAAAGAAAATATTTCCTTCTGTTTTCTGCTGAAAAAAAAAAAATATAGAAAAAAAAAGAAAAAAAAAAAGCACCGTAAGGGTTTAAAATCTTGAAAATTAATGTTTGGCAGTGAAAGTTGTATAATATATTTATATATTTATAAGAAAGAATGAGCTTTATGAATGACAATTATTTAATGTTCACTAAGAAAGCAGACAAAGGATGACAAAGATGTAACATGACAATAATGAAAACATGAAGAGAAAAAGCACTGCAATATACACTGCATTGAAATAGCACTACAATACTTTTTTAAAGAGTTTAATAAATACATAACCCAACCAATGACATACTTGACAACTGATCTATACATTTTTATATACTATACTGTATATAAAAAAAAAACAAAAACAAAAACAAAAATAAAACAAAACACTGGATAGACTCTGTGCACAAGCATAGCGACGAACTTCCGCTATCGCCAGAAGTCAGGATATCAGTTTCCGGTTTTCAACTCACAGTTCGAGTGTATGGTGATGCTAGGATTAATAAACCTACAATTATAAGCTTGTTAACGTTACTTTAATAACCCGCCGTTTCAATGTCCAAGGTAATTTTGCCAAGGTAATTCATGTTTAATATAACTCTTAAAGTAGTATGTAATGAAAGCGGTGGCTAAAATTGGCAGGTGAGTTTACCTTGTTGGTCCCCATTCGGGTTACTGCATGCATTCTTGTTCATGTTACAATCATATTACTTATTATAACTCGGTGTTCCTGATGTTCCTAGAGATTCATCTAAGGTCATTCATGTTTAATGCAACTCAAATCTAATGAAAACATTTACAGTAGGCAGGTAAGTGGTGGCAAATTAAGCGTTTTTAGCTGGAATGTCTTTTATTGTTGGATATCAAAATGTTTTGGAAAAAAAGTGGGCAATACTTAGAGGTTTTATTTTATTTATCGTTATTGTGTATATAACATCCAATATTGAATATTTTGTGCATTACCTTATTTTTGCATTTAGATTACCTTCGCCTTTATCTCAACACTCTTTTAAAGTTACTCTTCAGAAACACTAATAATTTAGTAACAAGTTAAATATACATTTTTTTTTTTTTAAAGAAATTCTCAGAATATATATTATAATTAAAAGGGAGTCCAATTTCATTACTATGATTCTTAACAAACAAGGGAAGTTTTAAAAAGTACACTTTATAATAATGTCAAATTAGTTTCTGGAATAACTGTGAAATTACATATAAAGATGTACTTAAGTGGTTCAACAAAAGTGCACAATTTCATTTAATTGCAATTAATTTGCAATTAAGTGTCCAAAAGCATCACATTTTGTTACAGTTAAGTATATTATCTTAAATTATTTCCATAAGTAATTAAAAAAAAAAGTGTATGCTAAAGTGTTCTTAAATGGAGCTGTAGCACAATGACCAGACATCACCTGTGCCCTGATCTTTATTAGAAACTGAGAGGGGGAGATGTTTAATACAATTGATAATACAATTATCACCAAAAAAAAAAAAAAAAAAAAAACTGTCTGCATTTAAAATTGAGAAAAACAAGCTTCTAAAATGAACATGTCGCTAACTAACATAGCTTAGCCGCTAGATGCCAAAATAACACATTAGATTAAACTATTTGTGCATATAACTCGATATATTACGTTTGAATCCCTTGTTTCACTTGCGTATTGGAGCAGGGGACCAGGGCCCGTATTCATGAAAAATCTTAGTGCTAAGAATTGCTCCTAGTAAGAAAATTCTTAGAAATGTTGGTGTTTCCTCTTAAAATTAAAGAAAAGATCCTAGTAAAGAAAAAAGTAATTCAGAAAGCATCTTAACCCTTAAAATAAGTCTTAAGGTCCAAAATTGTTAGAAGTACGGACAAGGACTTTTAAGAGGCTTAAGAGTTTCTTTAGCAGTGGAGAAAATGGACGAAACATGAAGAGGGAGAAGAAATGTGTTGCACACAATGCATGACAGTGAGTTAATAAGACGCTACACATTAGATCGTGCAGCGATCATGTTTGTGACCGATCTTATTAGAGACACGCTAACATCTCCGACACCGCGCAGAAATGTCATAGCACCAGAAATGAAAGTAAATCACTACATTTACATATTTGGCAACTGGAAAAATGCAACTGTGCAGCAGTGATGATTTGGGTCTGTCACAACCTTCTATAAGCAAAATGATCACACAAACAATTACAGCACTTTCAGAAACTTATTGTGTCGCTGTTCATTTCCTATAAAATATGCCAAGTATGACAGCATGGTAAATAAAAAATAAAGAATATATATATACATATATAATGTGTGTGTGTGTGTGTGTGTGTGTGAGAGAGAGAGAGTACGGTAAAACTGGAAAAAATTACGCTTGTAATTTCAAAGTGAAGGCTTATAATAGACGCTACTCTTAAAAGGGCTCTTTTATTTCCTTCTTGGACAACCAACCAATCACAGTCTTCAAAAGACTGTGTCATAGCTATCAACGGGGTCAGCCCCGCCTCCTCACTAAGATAAAAGTTTTTGTCTTTTCCTTGCTCAGAGTTGCTCTTAGATTTGTCCTGAATCACTCTTAAGCTAAGACTCCTAGTTAGAAATTTTTAAGCTAAATTAGGAGCTCTCTGAGAGGAATCTTAGAATCTTTAAGAATACGGGCCCTGGCATTAACGATACGATGGACATCGCTGATTCTTACTTGGCAGATCTGGAGACATCTAGTAAATAGTGACATTTTGAGCGACGCGAATGAAAACTGGAAACTGATATCCCGACTTCTGGCGATAGCGGAAGTTTGTTGCTACGCTTGTGCACAGAGTCTATTGCCCCTGGATTACTTTATTATATGCATAATTTATTGACCCAAAGTATTTTTTCCCTCAAGGTCACATACAGAGCGTTCTCAATTTTAGAGCACTTTCAGGCTGGATAGATAAATGTAAAAATGAGATGGATAGATGATTGCCCGAGACCGGGAAAAGTTGTACAAATATATATGCTGGTAATTTGATTACTTTGACCCACATGTGATACTATAAAAACACGTACTCCACATATGGTGCACCATTTTATGTAACAAAAAAGCGACTTCTTGACATGAACAAAATGAGAAAACACTCCACTGGTTTATGTACATGTGTTTTATGACTCTCAACGTCTGGTCATGAAAAAAATCATGAAAAAAAAAAAAAAAAAACGCTGATGACCTTCAGTTCTTTTCCTCTTTCTCTGACCTTCCCGTGGGTCTCATCCCTTTATGTGCTTCCCATTTGGAAAGTCAGTTTTAACATTCGAATAGTTAAACTATGCATCGTCAATTTAATTTGCCTCCAGGCTCCACACTTGGTTCAGGGCGAGTAAATGTCTCTTCAGCACCTTTCCAGTGAATGTCTTTGATTTGTGACTTTTTATCATTATTCCACTCATAAAGCCACTGCTGGCTTTCTTTTATTCCATGGCAGACTCAATGCTAATTACCTCACTATTCAATTTTTGCCCTGGATTGGATTATTAATTATATGCATATTTGAATCACCCTGAGTATTTTCCCAAGGTCGTCTGAGAGATTTTAGTCATTTTCCTCATTATGGCTTTTATTTGATTGCGATTTTTCAGTCACTTTTCACACAAAGTGACTCATAGTACAATAATTAGTAGTACTATTACTATAAAGTAGAGATTGCCCTAATATAAAATGAAAAATAACTCTGAGTTTTGGTGAAACCATTACATATATTATACCATTATATATACAGTATATATACTTATATATATATATATATATATATATATATATATATATATAAAAACGTCTCGGTTACGTATGTAACCCTCGTTCCCTGAAGGAGGGAACGGAGACGTCACGTCGGATGACCGACGAAATTGGGATCTCGCCAGAGAGACCAATCCACTTCGAGTGTAACTAAACGAGCCAATGGACATTGGCATGCGATTATTGCATCCAGCTGCCGCTGATCACAGCGTGAGCATAAGAGGCAGCTGATGCACCGCATCAATTATGTTTTCGCTGAGGAGCCGAGCCGGCGACCCGGCAGCTCAGCGGTGGTACAGCGACTGTGGCGACGGGACGTGACGTCTCCGTTCCCTCCTTCAGGGAACGAGGGTTACATACGTAACCGAGACGTTCCCCTTTCAGTCGGTCACTCCGAGTCACGTCGGATGACCGACGAAATTGGGATCCCTACCAAAGCGCCACAGGAGCTGCCCCTTCCAGTGCCCTGTGTAGGGCTCCTGACCCTTCCTATAAGGCAGACGATAGGACCGGGCTCTACACAGAGGAGGTCAACTACTGGTGTTCCTTGAGCAACCCAAACAGTAGGACTAGGATAACACTGGGAAGCGTGCCCTTCCACTTGGAAGAGGCACACTGCGGAGTCACCTCCTCCCAAAGGGGGTTTAAGTGACATTCAAACATGTGAAGTAACCCAGAGGGCCCTTTTGCACATGGAAGTCTCTGAGATGGCTCAGGCTGCATCTTTAGAGATGGCAGAACGTGGTCCGCCAGGGGAAACACGGCTCCAATAAGAATACCGTGGAATACACATATGGGATCCCGACAGGGTCTCTCATATGGGCACTAGCATCGCACCAGATTTCAAGAATTCATTGGCTGAAGGCCTGGCGCCGGACGCTCCGCCGTGTCCGGACGCCGGAGTGCTGGAGGACTCAACAGGGTTTGCCTGGTTAAGGAACTCTCTGGAGAATTTAGGCGTAAGGACGCCGCAAGCCGACTCTGAGCCGGCCCTCTCAGTGCCACTACCCGTTTGAGGTGAGAACACAGGAGGAAACCGGTTCGACACGTAGGCTATAAAACCTAGCGAACGTGTTGGGAGTCGCCCAACCCGCAGCTCTACAGATGTCTGCTAGCGAGGCACCACGAGCCAGCGCCCAGGACGATGCGACACCCCTAGTGGAGTGAGCACGCAACCTGAGCGGGCAGGGCACACCTTGTGCTTCATAGGCCAAGGTGATGGCATCCACTATCCAGTGGGCCATCCTCTGCTTGGAGACAGCCTTCCCCTTCTGCTGTCCTCCGAAACAGACAAAGAGCTGTTCTGAGGTCCTGAAGCTCTGAGTTCTATCCACGTACTGACGCAGTGCGCGTACAGGACAGAGCAAAGCTAGGGCTGGGTCTGCCTCCTCCAAGGGCAGCGCTTGCAGGCTCACTACCTGGTCCCTGAAGGGCGTGGTAGGAACCTTGGGCACATAGCCAGGCCGGGGCCTCAGTGTTGCACTGGAGTCAGCCGGCCCAAACTCAAGGCACGACTCGTCGACCGAAAATGCCTGCAGGTCCCCCACCCTCTTGATTGAGGCCAATGCAGTCAGGAGTAGGGTTTTCATAGAAAGAAACTTCAACTCGACTGACTGTAATGGCTCAAAGGGGGCAGTTTGTAGGGCTCTTAGCACCAAAGCCAAATCCCAAGAGGGAAGGGAGGGAGGCCTCGGAGGATTTAACCTCCTGGCCCCCCTAAGAAACCTGACGACCAGATCGTGCTTCCCCACCGACCTCCCCTCTATGGGGTCGTGGTGGGCAGAAATAGCAGCAACATATACCTTAAGGGTGGAGGGGGACAGCCTACGCTCCAACCCTTGTTGCAAAAAGGAAAGCACGGCTCTGATCGAACATCTCCGGGGGTCCTCCTGGTAAGAGGAACACCATTCGACGAACAGGTTCCACTTCAGCGCATAGGCCCGTCTTGTGGACGGTGCTCGTGCTGAAGCGATAGTGAGCGCTACCTCCTGGGGCAGGTCACCTAGAACCTCCGCGTCCCGTCCAGGGACCACACATGAAGTTTCCACAAGTCTGGACGCGGGTGCCAGAGGGTGCCCCGTCTCTGAGAAAGCAGATCCTCCCTCAGAGGAATCGGCCAGGGAGGGGCTGTCGCGAGGAGCATGAGTTCCGGGAACCAGGTCCTGTTGGGCCAATATGGAGCCACTAACAGGACCTGCTCCTCGTCCTCCCTGATCTTGCACAATGTCTGTGCTAGCAGGCTCACTGGGGGAAACGCATACTTGCGCAAGCCCTGGGGCCAGCTGTGTGCCAGTGCATCCGTGCCGAGCGTTGCCTCGGACAGGGAGTAGAACCACTGGCAGTGGGTGGTTTCTGGAGATGCAAACAGGTCTACCTGAGCAACTCCGAACCGACTCCAAATCAGCTGGACCGCCTGGGGATGGAGTCTCCACTCCCCAGGAAGTGCCGCTCGAGACAGCTCGTCGGCCACCTGATTGAACACTCCTGGGATGTGGATGGCACGAAGGGACCTCAGATGCTTCTGACTCCAGAGGAGGAGGTGGCGGGCGAGTTGCGACATGCGACGGGAGCGCAAACCGCCTTGCCGGTTGATATAGGCAACGGTCGCAGTGTTGTCCGTACGGACCAGAACGTCCCTGCCCCGAAGGCGCCCTCTGAGGCGGCACAGGGCAAGGCGTACTGCCAGCAACTCGAGGCAATTGATATGCCAACGCAGAAGGGGGCCCGTCCAAACCCCTGATACTGCGTGCCCGTTGTACGTGGCACCCCAGCCGGTGGCCGAGGCATCCGTGAATACCACAGCATGCCTGGATACCTGCTCCAGGGGCACTCCTGCCCGAAGGAACGAAGGATCTGACCACGGGCTGAAGGTCTTGCGGCAGGCCGGTGTAATCTGAACCCGGTGAGTACCGCGTTTCCACGCCCACCTCGGGATTCGGCCATGGAGCCAGTGCTGAAGCGGTCTCATATGGAGCAGACCGAGCGGAACTATGGCCGCAGCTGCAGCCATATGCCCCAGGAGCCTCTGAAAGAGTTTCAGTGGGACCGCTGTCCTGCCTGATAAAGTCTTGAGGCAGTTCAGCACCGACTGAGCACGTTCCTGGGTGAGGCGTGCTGTCTGGTTGACCGAATCCAACTCCATGCCGAGAAAAGAGATCCTCTGCGTTGGCACGAGTTTGCTCTTTTCCCAATTGACCCAAAGGCCCAACTGGCTGAGGTGCCTGAGCACCAGGTCCCTGTGTGCGCACAACAGCTCTCGAGACTGTGCAAGTATGAGCCAGTCGTAGAGGTAGTTGAGAATGCGCACACCCCGTTCTCTCAGGGGAACAAGGGGCCGCCTCTGCGACTTTGGTGAAGACACGAGGCGAAAAGGGACAGCCCGAAGGGCAGGACCTTGTACTGATATGCCCGACCGTCGAACGCGAATAGCAGGAATGGCCTGTGTCGCGGGAGAATCGAAACATGAAAGTACGCGTCCTTCAGGTCGATTGCTGCAAACCAATCTAGGGGACGGACGCATCCAAAATGCGTTTCTGCGTCAACATCTTGAACGGCATCTTGTGAAGTGCACGGTTCAAAACTCGCAGATCCAAGATCGGTCGTAACCCACCGCTTTTCTTGGGCACAATGAAGTAAGGGCTGTAAAACCCCGACCTCATATCGGCTGGAGGGACCGGCTCTATTGCATCCTTCGCCAGTAGGACTGCAATCTCCGCGAGCAAGACAGGGGCATCGACGGCTTTGACTGAAGTGAACCGGATGCCCCTGAACTTGGGGGGACGCCGGGCGAACTGAATCGCATAGCCGAGTCTGATGGTCCGCAGGAGCCACCGGGACGGGCTGGGGAGCGCTAACCAGGCTCTGAGAGACCGCACCAGCGGGGCCAACGGGCCCACCGACATGCCCGCGGTGGGGCAGCAAGGTGGAACACAGGGACCGGCCCCAGGGCCTGTGACGGCCTGGCCTGTGACGGCAGGGGGCGGGGTCTGGGTGTGTAGTGTAGCACTCACCTGATTTCTCCTCGCGTGGGAGGAGACACAGGAACCCGGCTTGAGGCTTGTGACAGCCCTGCGTTTGACGACTTGAAGCGGGGACTGGAGTGCTACTGCCCTTACCTGGTTCCACGAATGGGCAGGAGGGGTGCTCTTGGGCAACCACCCGCTGCCTGCTGGCGAGAGAGGAGGAGGGAAGCGATCCTGTGATGCACGGATCACCACTCTCCTCCTCTTGAGACCCGGAGATTGAGGAGACCGCTCTTTACTGATGTTTTGGGTACCGCTGGCTGCTGGGCCAGCGGCGGAACAAAATGAACAAAAGATACTCCACCCGGCCCTCCTCCGGGGGAGGGAGTGGTGCAGTCACCATCTCCCGATGAGCAGTCTCCTCCATCTCTGGGTCGACCGTCCCAGGGCCTCTTGCGCTTGCGCTTGCCGCCAGGTTTGGCGGGGGCCTGGACGGGCTGGGCGTCCTGCCTGCGACCGGCTCCACGACGCTGCCTGGTGAAAGGCTGCTGCGGCTGCGCGGGAGTGGGGGCGGCCGCAGGGGGGCGCCCACGGCGACGAGCAGGCTGAGTGGCTGCAGCCGGAGTGAAAGCAGCAGGTTTCCTCCGGCGCATGATGTGTTTGCCTCAGTCTGCTTCTGGGCTGCCGAGAACTGCTGGGCAAAGCTCTCGACAGCGTCGCCGAAAGGGCCGGTCTGTGACACGGGAGCATTCAGGAACTGTACCTTCTCCTGCTCCTTCATGTCAGCGAGACACAGCCAGAGATGGCGCTCCTGGACATCGCACGACCCAGAGACTGTGCGGTCACCTTCGTCGCTCGTAGCGCGAGGTCCGTCGCAGCACGCAGCTCATGTAGAACCGCCAGGTCGTGACCACCCTCGTGCAGGTCTTTCAGTGCTTTGGCCTGGTGGACCTGCAGCAACGCCATAGCGTGGAGGGCGGAAGCCGCCTCCCCACAGGCTCTATAAGCACTGCCAGTTAGACCTGACGAATACTTAGAGGCCCGTGAGGGGAGACACGGATCACCCCGCAGGGTGGAAGCGGCTGTTGGACACAGTTGCATGGCCACAGACCGCTCCACCGAGGGGATGCCCGCATACCCCAAAGCGGCTCCACCATCGAGGGTGGTGAGAGCGGAAGAACTACAAGATGTGTTTCGGGCAGTGAAAGGTGCCCTCCACGATCTTGTCAGCTCCTCATGCACTTCCGGAAAGAATGGCACCGGAGGGGGGCGCTGAGAACCAGCGCCACCCCCACCGAGGAACCACTCGCCCAGCCTCGAAGGATCGGGACACGGTGGCTTTTTAGGATTCCACACGAGCCCGACATTCTCGGCGGCCCGGGAAAGCATAGCCGTCATCTCTGGGTCTGGCACGGACAACGCTACCACACCCGAAGGGGGCAACGCAGCCGGGTCGTCATCCCCGGAGAGAGAGGGCCCGCCCTCCGATGCAGTGATCGACATCTGGTCGTCAGAGGGGGCACCGAAGGAAACGCGTGGCCAGCGCGCTCCTTCGGCAGCTCCACCGGCTGCGGAGTGCTTGAGGGATGAGGAGCTCCACTTGGGGAAGCCCTCACCGTAATCCTCAAATCACCTCTGACTCCACCGGATCCAGTGTGCACGCCGGATCACGGCAGGCAGAGGGACTCTGCCATGTTTGACATAGCAGAGTCGCACTCCGAGATGGTCATGTTCCCGTAAGAAGAACATGAACCATCCACGAAAGCCACCTCAGCGTGCTGAATGCCCAGACACGTGAGGAAGCGATCGTGACCGTCCTGAGGCGCCAGGAAACGACCACACCCAGAAACGCACGGGTGAAAAGACATCTTTAAAAAGACGCGATCACCCGTGTTGCTCTTTTAGAGAAATTGCTCTTTCAGAGAAATGCTCTTTTAGTGCTGAAACACGCAGGGGAGCTGGCCACCGCACACTCCTAGTGTGGCTGTCAGCAGGAAGACGATCTTTCTCTCCCGGACACCGTGACCACCGCTGCCGCGCCGTAACGCCCGCACTCGCTCGCAGAACACTCTCTTGGAAGGGAGAGCAGTAGCTTTAACCACTACCGCTCGGCTCCGAAGCGAAAGGATAATTGATGCGGTGCATCAGCTGCCTCTTATGCTCACGCTGTGATCAGCGGCAGCTGGATGCAATAATCGCATGCCAATGTCCATTGGCTCGTTTAGTTACACTCGAAGTGGATTGGTCTCTCTGGCGAGATCCCAATTTCGTCGGTCATCCGACGTGACTCGGAGTGACCGACTGAAAGGGGAACTTAATTCTAAATTGCTTAACAAAAAACTATATGTAGACATAAAACGACAGAAAATACAACAAAGTAACTAAAAATAAAATAAAAACAAAATATAAATAAAAATAAAATCTAATTCAAAATATTAACAAAAACTATAATTGTATATCTAAGATACTAAAATAACACTGATATATCACTTTTTAATGATTTTAAAGCTTAAAGATGGCTTCCAGCAGTAATATTTAATGCTGGTGTAAGGAACAGCAGGCACTAGGAACAAGAGTTAAATTGATGGCAGATTACTTTTACTTGAAGAGGCAGGTGATAGCACCATTAGGTGAACTGTACAATGCTGCATTCTCCATTTCAAGGTCCAAAAACCACTGAGGTGGAAAACAAAATCTGTCACCCTCCTTTTTCACTCTAATCGAGCTTAAAGGTGATCTACGACACAGCAGGCAGTGCTATCTGACTCTCTCTCTCTCTGTCCAGAGGGTAAAAAATGTGCGTTAGACTTCCAACAACCATCAGGCCTCCTGTAAAGCTATGTTAAGAAGGGCTTTCGGTCTTAAAACAGGTGAAAAGAGGCAAGAATACTTGTTAGTAGTCGTTTAGTGTGAAGCATAGAAGTCTGTTCTCAAAACAAAACAAAACAAAACAAAACAAAACAAAACAAAACAAAACAAAACAAAACAAAACAAAATAAAATAAAATAAAATAAAATAAAATAAAAGCTTTGATTACATAAGATGCCAAAATAGCAGGCTATTAGTGGGAAGCATAATTTGGAAATAAATAAATAAAAAAAAATTAAGCTTTGTTAATATAAGACAACATAGTAGGCTATTATTAATATGGTAATCTGGCGCATAATACATAATCCGGTACATAATATGGAAGTCCGGTTGGCATATAAAAATGAAATAAAATAAAATAAAATAAAGTTTTGAATAAAAAAAAAGAGTTGTTTATATATATATATATATATATATATATATATATATTGTAATGCACTGCTAGCTGGTTGTCCTGCATCTTAAATAAACAAGCTACAGGTAGTCCAAAATGCAGCTGCTAGAGTCCTTACCAGATCAAGAAAATATGATCATATTACCCCAATTTTACAATCTCTACACCAGCTACCTATTAAGTTCCGCATCAGTTACAAAATACTACTACTTACTTATAAGGCCCTAAATGGTTTAGCTCCTGCGTACCTAACTAGTCTTCTACCACGCTACAATCCATCACGCTCCTTAAGGTCGCAAAACTCTGGACTCTTGGTAGTACCTAGGACAACAAAGTCAACTAAAGGAGGTAGAGCCTTTTCACATTTGGCTCCCAAACTCTGGAATAGCCTTCCTGATAACGTTCGGGTTCAGACACACTCTCTCTGTTTAAATCTAGATTAAAGACACATCTCTTCAGCCAAGCATTCACATAATGCATCTCATAATCTTGTACATCAGTTACATCTGATCGAATGCACATTATCATTCTTTTTCTTGGGTTGAACAAATCATTTTTTGATTTGAACAGCAGCTACGCTAATTTTGTCTCTGTTTGCGTCTCTGTTTCTGCCACGGGACTCGCATCCCGAGGCAACTAGGAATCACACAAGCTTCAATCCTGATCCGACCCTTACGAAGATCTGAGATGACTGAACACCTGAGATGAGATGATGCCAACCCCCCCAGAGGACCTCAGATTATGCTAAACCTGGAACAACATACAAAACTACCAAATTCTGCTATAAGTTTAATCACTTAAAATTTAAGTTTAATCAATGAAAATTTTAAATAAGTTTAAGTTTAATTGCAGTTTATAATCCCTGCAGTTAATAGTGTTCACCGTCTGTTTGATTACATGTAATTTAACTAACTGTATGATTTTACCACTAATAACCTACTCCTAAATATAATGTATAAACTTTTCTGTAAAGCTGCTTTGCAACAATTTGTATTGTGAAAAGCGCTATACAAATAAACTTGAATTGAATTGAATTGAATATATATATATAAAGCTGATGACAAAAACAGACTATGAAAATGTCAATTAATTGATTTGTGTGTTGTTTTAGTTTAATGATATCAACCAATATTTGTTGCATAAGTCATTAGGTGAGCGACATTCTGTGTAAATACAATTTAATTGATTTGTTAGCTTGAAAAGAAAAAGACATATAGCTGGAGCTGCTTACAACCTGGGGCTTTTCTCACAATTTAGACCAAACTGATTAAACACGTTAAAGCAAACCTTTACAAGACTAATAAATGCTTACTGCATCCACTCCATCTACGACACCAAACAAATAAAACAGACATAGACAGCAATATATCGACCACCAAGTTTGTCTGTGCATTCTGTGAAATGTCACTGCATTGATTCATTCAGTGAATTATTGTAGCTGAATTCTGAAGTTTTTGCTTACTTTCTGTTTTCACTGAAGAAGAGTTTTGTGTAGGAGAAATTAATCAGAATGCACAAGCTCTGAGTTATGGGTGTACAGGGAGAACATTTACACCATGCTCAATCTCCAAAACAAAACACCTACATCTTCAATGCAGACAGACTGTACCTGTGGTATTTAATATACAGCGCTGCATTATTATACAAAACTCTAACATGCGATTTAAAATATGGGCATTTTATGGAGTTTTTGAGGCACTGAATGGTAACCTTTCCATTCACAAGTCCCTCAGCAATTTTACAGTATTTGATGTAGGGTATCATGTTGCAACTTTCATGTAACGCACTGATTTTAACATTAGTGACAGATGAAAGAATCCCAAAGCATTCCAAAGACAACTTCATAAATAATGAAGATCTTTTAATCCAAAAAAGCTACTGATCTCTTCAAACCAACTCAACATTCAGTGACGCTGCTGTATTAAACGATGCGTTCAGAATACAAAGTAGCCATCGTTCAAGAGAGTTACATAATCAGTCTGACATCAGAGAAGTGCAATGTGTGAAAATGTGTCTTCTGACTCTCCGAATCCAACCCCTAAAATGCTGAATGAATTATTTCTGATGCTAGTAAATTAATAATGTGGGTTTGCTCCCGCTCTTACAAGGAACATATGCATTATGGATTCGGCTGACGTGCTCAGAGGAAACGTCCATATGTTTTCAGACTGACGGAACAGGTTAATTATAGGCAACACCTCCGCTCTGGCCTGGATATGTACAGTATTGAATATGTCAATGTCTTGTTTGCCATATAAACAGGTCAACACTGGCTCGTCCTGAGGCTTTTGATGTGAAAGTTTGGTGTTTTGGTATCCAGGGGTGAAGAAAGAATCTGAAAATATTAAATACACATCATGCATCAGTTTTAAATGTCTTGTTGCCACTTTCTGGAGATTCCATCTGAAAGCTTATAAACTAAACTCTCCAGAAATGCCAATCACTCCAAAATGTGTCATAAAAGTTTAATAATTAGGAATAAAACTTTGATGTGACAGCTATGAAGATAAAAATGCAAAAAAATGTAACTTGAAAAAAAAGCTGATAAAATGTAAAAAAATGTAACTTGAACGCAATGTAAGTCGCTTTGGATGAAAGCATCTGCTAAAATGCAAATAAATATAAATATTGTTTTGTCAAAGATGACTTCTCTTGCATTATTTATGGTTTCTCTCCTTAGGAAGTTCATGTTCTGTTAGCAGCTCAGCACAAAAATAGCGACACACGTCGTGATTTGGGTGATGAAAATTAATTTGGTTATGTGACATTCGCACTTAATTTGCTGAATGTCAGACACTGAAAGGTGAGCACTGAGTAACTCTTAAAACTATTAGGAATTTGCAAGTTCTGTGGTCTATTGCATCATTTTTTTTTTCTTTAAGAGATTTAAGTCAGTTATAAAATGATTGATTGAATCTAATTTAATAAAATGATTGTTTGGATCTAATTAAAAGTGAAAAGTAATAAGTAATTTAATATAATAATAAAGTAATAAGAAAAAAAAATAAATATAAAAAAATATTAGAAAAAGTAGTTTATAATAAAACATATATATAACTAATTCTAATTTTTACATTTTATGTTAGTTTTTAAAATTGATGACTTTTAATAGAATTATTAATATAATATAATGTAATGTAATATAGTATAGAATGTAATACAATTATAAATACAAATTAAAATATATAAAATATTAGAAAAAGTAGTTTATAATAAAAAAGTATATACATTTTTAAATGTCATATAAATTTAAAAAAAAAACTTAATAAAATAAATATATTATAATGTAATATAAATATAATATAATGCATTATATGTAATTTGTACAGTTTATATACATTTTTAAAATTAATAAATTTTTTATAAAATTATTAATAAAATATAATGTAATATACTATATAATGTAATATAATTTCATACATTTTTAAAAAAATATTTGCAAATCAGAGTGAACGTTACACCACATAAATTATATTAATAATGTTAATAATGATTGTGAGCTGCTTTTACAGCCCAATAATCAGAAGGTAGTATCGAGTACTTGCATTAGACACAGTACTGCCAGTTATCTTTACTATTTTTGCTCCACAATCGGAAATAATTCCAAACAAAACTACAGCAGAGTGAACCACTGAGCGTCAAAGAAACACATAAACAGAGTGATGCAAACAGTAAAAACTGGTTTTGTCATGCCTGTGGTTTTCCCTTGCATTCGCACTTTTCAGCTCAAATGGAGAAACCAGGGTTGATGGCTGGCGCGTCCTGTAAATCTAGTCTATAAAACGTCCCAATGATAGCGCATTAATCAAGCAACTATTAATTTTATCTTGATTAGTTGGTTCAGCTTCATTGCAACGTTCTTTATGTTCCCGCTGTTGGCTGAAGGGCTAAATTAAAACCCCATAGACGCAAATGACTTGTGATTGTCCTGTCTGGCAGGAACACTGACCAGTGGCTCTCACCGAGGAGAGGGAGCGGAGGCTGGCATAATCTAATTACATGGACACAGCTTAATTTAGCCTCAACAAAGGGCCAATCGATGGTAAGGAAGTAGCGGAGAGTGGCTTTGACACCATTCAATTGGTTATGTCAGTGTCCAGGCCAGATGGTGCACACTGGCACGCGGTCAATCGAATTAACCGCACCCCTTCTGCACAATGGAGCGCCGTCTCCTTCCTCATTTTTTATCCACTCAAACCCCACAACATCCCGCCAGAGAGACAATCTAACGCTATGCACTACTCACAGCCGGCAGTCAGACGAGTCATCGCAAAATCAATACCTCGTAAGGGGCTCTGATGCTTGTTATACACACCTTTACTGGGAGGGAGTGGTAATATGAGGTTCACATCAATGCAATATTAGTCTATTAAATTAGAAAAGGCTTGGCAGGAAGGAAATCGTATTTAGTTACTCAAGGAAAAGTTTCAGCACTTCGGAAGCAGAGGGCAAGGAGAAAACAGAGACAGACAAGATTAGATCCTAACCCTTGGAGGGACTGATTTATATACAATTATGACAGAATGAAGAAAGAACGACTGAAAGAAACAACTAAAACTTTAATTGTATGTAGACCCCAGTATAACTTATTAAATACGGGTCTACAGTGCTAAATATTTAATTTGAAATAAGTATATATTTTAGTCGTTTTCCAGTAAAATATTTTTTTTAAATATTAATAAATACTAAATGTACTTGAGAAGCAAAAATATGCAAGAAAACAAAACTTTAAAAGTATTTTTCCCCCTTGTTTTAAACATCGAACAAAATAAATGAAAATTAGAATCAGCCAAACAGAATAAAAAAAAGAATAATAAATTAACAATACTTTTATGATTAAAAATAATATTAACATCACTTTTATTAGTATTATTATTATTAGTAGTAGTATTAATAATGATAATAATAATGATATTTAAATTAAGATAAGAAATTATGATGTTTTGCTTAAGGAATTTATCTACTGAAGCAATTTTATAAATTTACTTGAGACAAAAATGTTCAAGAAAACAAAACTTACTTTTTTTTGTAATTTTAGCATAAATCTAACAAAATTAATTATTAGTTTGAAACTTGAAAGAAGACTACAGTTTGCCAATGAAGTAATAATAATAATAATAATAATAATAATAATAATAATAAAATCAAGATAAATCTTCTGAAATCAAGTCTTATCATAAAGTTTTGCCAAAGTACATTTATCTTAAGTATAGTATATCTTAAAATTTGGTAGTAATAAATACTAAATATACTTGAAGAAAAAAATTGCCAGAAAACAATTTTAAAAATATTCTTGTTTTAAGCATAAATCTAAATGAGTTTGAAACTTACAATGACAAAAACACATTTTTTAATATATATTAGTGCTGTCAATCAATTAAAAAAAAAAAAAAAAAAAAAACTAATTAATTGCATTTTTTTTTCTGAAAGTAATCCCACCTAACATTAAAGTTTTTAAATATACTTTTATATTGCAATAATTGCATATTCAATCTTCAAATTAATGTAGAAACAACATAAAGAAAGTATGTTTGTTTAATGGGCTTTTTTTTTTTTTTTTTATGACCGAAGACGGGTATCACTGATACCAATACTACTGATGTCTCTATGAAAGTTTTTTCCCCCTAATATTTAAACATTGACTATGCAGATGCTTTAATACAAACATAAATTATATCACAAAATCAGAATGAACTGAAGTTTAAAACAAAGTCACAATTAATGTGTTTCATGATTGATGATCACTCTCACTAACGAGCGCTTGGGTGCCCGACTCTGATATGTGTAACTGTAATATGTCTTTTCTTTATTCTCTATTGAAGTGTGTTTAAACTGTCTCCAGTGTATCCCAGAGTACCAGGCAATTAAGTGCCCACAATATTCTCTTAATTCGCTCTCCAGATTAGCATACTTAACGCTTTTTTGCTTTAGTCGATGAGGAGAGTTAATGCAGCTTTAATAGGCCTATTTCACAATATGGCGACCGACAGCGGAAGTAGGGAAGTGGTACGTCCGGTCACGCCGCAGCCCGCTACGATAGCCGTTCATTATTTAAATGCGCTGGGAATAGTTGTTTTCTCGCCGTCATTACATCAATTTATTTTCTTATAAAATAAGAATAGCCAATGTTGTCCGTTTTGTGGACCGTTTTTAGGGAATTTTAGGGAAGGCTAAATTATTTTTTGAGAAACTTTTTTTTATTGTCAAGTTATGTACTGGCAGTTGCCTTTATAGCTAATTTCCAATTTATCACTTGTTGGCTTTATGGATGAATTTCAAAGTGGTTTAATAAAAAACTTAACTATTTGTGTAAACTGGTTTAACTATACTTGTGAGGGCCAATTTTCCTCACTTATATAGTGAAATATTATGACAACCGATTAGTGGGCACATTTGACTGGTCCTTGCTTGTTAAAAAGGCTTATAAATCAGCCGAAGCATGTTTTTATTTAAATCTAGCATTTTGCACATTTCTATAATAAGTACGTTTAGTGGTAATGGTTGGGTTATAAAAGACATAACTTACCTGATAGAAAACAGATGCAAGTCCAAGCAATGTCCTCACTAATACTCAAACAAAGCTGTGTGTATGTGTGTGGACACTACAGCTCAACCGTGGAGAGAGTCGGTAGCACTAAATTCCTGGGAGTGCACATCACAGAGGATCTCACCTGGACCAACAACGTCACATCACTCAACAAGAAGGGACAACAGCACCTCCACTTTCTCCGCCGGCTGAAAAGGGCAATCTCCCTCCACCCATCCTCACCACTTTCTACAGGGGCACCATTGAGAGCGTGCTGACCACCTGCATCACTGTCTGGTATGGGAACTGCGGTGCTGCTGACCGCAAGACCCTACAACGGACAGTGAACACTGCCGCAAAGATCATCGGTGCCCCTCTCCCCTCCATCCTGGACATTTTCCTTGTACGATGCTCCAGCAAGGCCTCCAGCATCGTGAAGGACCCCACCCACCCCTCCCACAACCTCTTCCAGCTCCTGCCATCAGGTAAAATGTACTAGAGTATCAAAGCTCATTCAGTCAGATTGCTCAACAGCTTTTTTCCCCAGGCTGTGAGAGCTCTTAACTCCAGTCTCCCTTTCCCCCTCTGAAACCATGAACACCTCAGCCCCCCAACTCATAAATAACTATTGACAATTTTCCTAAGTACAATTCTGAGTGTGCTACACACAGGTGAGTGGGCTATACAAACCACCTGTAGTAACGCACTCGTCCCACTATATGCACACTAGACACTTTCTATAAACACTCCCTGCTACAAAGACTCAATAAGATAGTATATGTTTACTTGAACATTGCACTACAAAATAATATGTTTACTTGAGCATTGCACTACTAAATCTTTTTGCACTATGCTCTGCTTCCTTTAAAACCTCTCTTCTGAACAATTTAATGTACAAAATATATATTTTTGTGCACATTTTCATGTACAAATATCTCTTTAGCACAATTTCATGTACAGTATTTATGTAAAGTTCTTGTACAGTCTCAGTTTGTGTGTGTGTAGTCAACTAGGTATAGTAGTTATAGTATTTATAGTATATGTACAGTCAGATGGTTAACTGTTGTATAGCTCTGTTTTTCCTATATTTGCATTGTTGTATGTTTATCTTATCCTTAACTAGTATGTAGCACTGTGGTCCTGCGAGACACGACATTTCGTTCCACTATATGTCCACACATGTAGCAGAATGACAATAAAGCTCAACTTGAACTTGAAATAGTATTGAAGGGAAAAGTGGTAATTAGGTCCAAGTGTTGTCAATAAGAAAGCATGAGGAGCCACATCAGCTTGAAGTAAATACAGACTGGATTTAGCTAATGATGATGGTATATTTTCTGATAAGATGGTTTCAGATATATTGGTTGTCTCAGTGTCTATAACAACTTATTAACAGCACCTTCTGCGAATAGGGTTAATATATCACGGGTTGTGATTAAAAATGCATGTTTTCTGTGCATACTGACCTATCTTTTATATTATATAGTAATGGTCATTGTAACCCTTATTCAGTGTTTGGGGGATTTCAGGGCACCAAATTATGTTTGCTTTAAAAAAATGTTCCCTTCATTTAAATGGCATGACATTTGAAGATTCAGCTACCACTATATATACACACACTTAACAAATTGGAATGATGTCCGATAGTAAATGGCTTTAGTTGAAATTTGACTTAAAACTTTGCTATTCTATAAGCACGTATACAAAGGCAAATAAATAAACACAATACCATACCACCTGTAGACTTAAAACATCAATTAAGTGGGTAATATTATTAAATGTTTAAAATTGTATATAATGGTTATAATTTGGTTACAAAATAACACTAAGAATCAAAAATGCACACGCAAACAGCAGGCCTGGTATAGGCTCTGCACCAAGTAAAAAAAAAAGAAAAAACATATTCTTCAAAACAGTTTTATTTTGACAACAGTTATTAAAAAAATAAATCAATTAAAGTGCATGATGTGCAAATCCGATTATAATGTAGTGCAAGAGATATACATGTTTTTTCATGACATCTGCAAGCAAGTTCGAAAAAGCAGCTCAGCAGAGGTTCTTCACTGCAATACTTTGATGTTAATGTCCTTGTGGTGTCTTCGTCTACCCCGATGCTTCACACCTTGGTCCCAGTCCAGATGGAAAAGTGGACCCAAATGAAAAACCTTTGTATGGCCTGGTAGAAGTGCCCTAATGTGAAAGCCATTGGATAGGCATAGGCATCACAAATTGTGTTTGTTGGGGGGCCAAGCAAAAAAAAATTATATATATATATATACATATATATATATAAATATAATACACATCTACCACTGGTATGTCCAGGCTCTGCTGATGGTCACTGGCATATAGCATGGGGATTATCTTATGAAATAGGCTAAGGGTGGGTGACTATGCAACTTCTCTAAAAGGCACTACCTGCTCTTGTTTGCGTAGCAAGTTTAGGAGTTGTCTGATGTTAGTGAGTGTTAAGAAAATGTCGTTGATGTTGCTGTAAGGGTGCAATACAGGACTGATTACTTTCAGTCTTATCCACTGTTCTGTTAGCGTATTCACCGGACCGGAAAAGGGTTTTCCCTACTTCCGGTATGCATACGTCACGTTGTGAAATAGGCCTATAGTATTTGAAACGTGGCTCATCTGCACTTGTCCTCTTGCCATGGCAACAGACAGTCCAGGAAATGCATCTGAATTTGATGGGCCGCGTTCTGAACTCCAATAACTCCACCGCATGCTAAGCTTCCCCAATTTATGTGTTCACGCAGTAATTAAGAACTTCTTTTTCCTGGCCTCAAGGTTGCAGTTAAACCCATACTGCCTTTTCTGATGTGCTGTGCATAGAGTCAGATGGCATCAGGTGATGGCTCGTCTGGAAACACTCAAGCGGTCCTCTTATGTGTCTAGGTGCACATGTATACATGCATTTCTGGAGAAGAACGTCAAATGAATGAATGTACGGGAAATGGCGCTGTTGCTTTGAAAGACTCTCAAGCAGGCTATTAAACCATGTACTGAATTCTGTGGATACAGCAGTAAGATTGTGTGGGTGATATTACTTTTATATGCAAGTTCAATAAGATGTTATTGAAATTACAAAAATTACATAATTACAAAAAAAAGTTCAAATTGTGAGAAAAAGATTTTATTTTAAATGTTTTAGCCCGTGGCAGAAACAAGCTTCCACACACATCTGTGTCGTTTGTGAACATATCACTTTTTGAACAAATCGTTGAGTCATTTTGTTTCATTCCTGTATGAATCACTGTTTTGAATCATTCACCCAAACTGATTTATTCAATGACTCACTTATCAAGACAGTCTGGTATCGCCATCTACCGGCATAATTCAATTCTCTTTTCTGGCAACATAATGAGTTTTTCCTCAGGGCACAATATTTATTGTGATGTGCTATACAAATACATGTAAATTAAATCAAATGTTTTTCTTAACATTTCAACATTTAATGATACTCTAATAGTGAACAGAAAAAAAGACTCACTGTTATTTATTAATTTAGGAAACAGCATTCATAGCATCAAATAATTTACAGCCAAATGAAATGCAACAAAACCAAACTTTTTAAAAAACTTAACTTTTTAAAGAGATATTTCAAGCCTTATAATTTGTCTGTTTCTGTTAAGTACGCTGCCTCAATTCTTAAACTAATTTAACTTAACAAACAAACAGCACCATGAGACAGTACAATTTAATTAACTCACATTCAGTGAGTCCTTTATTTATTTATTTTTTTTGGTGATGTATCAAACTCATTGACTTGAGTTTTTTTCCTATTCTAAGCTCAAATACATGTTTTAACTGTGTACGGTACACATACTGCTTTCTTGCTGCCTAGAAACCTTGTAAAATAAGCCTTACATGACACTACCTGCAACACTTTTCATGTGGAGGTCGAAGCGGTGCATGGTGCTTTTGTCAAAACCCTGACGCAACTTTAGGAGGTCATGTGATTGACCATGGCAGTGAACTATGAGGCCATCATCACTGTGCCCTTGAGTAAGGCACTTAACCCATGGTTGCTCCAGTGGGATTGTCCTGTAATAGCCAAAGTTCATGGAGCTTTTCTCTGGTGATGTGGTGTTAAAATACCAGACACAAATTCTACCAGCTCTGGTCATGTGGTGGTGATAAATAAAGAATTTTTTTGGAGAGTTTTGCATGGCAACAACATGAAGACTTGAAGGTGGTGTAAGCTATTTTTTGGAATGCCACACATAAAATGCCCCAACCGCCTGACAGATATCACTGAAATAGGTTTCTCTGGGACAGCCATCAGCTCTGTAAACAGCAAAAGGGAGTCAGATTGCTTGCAGGGGGCCGGTCTGCACTTTTTTTTGTGCAAATCAAACAGCAGTCAGTGAAAAACACTGGAAAGAAAGAAAGAAAGAAAGAAAGAAAGAAAGAAAGAAAGAAAGAAACAAAGAAAGAGAGACCGATTAGAGAATCTATTAAAAGTGGATGGGAAACTGCAGTTGCTTCACTACAACAGGCTTGTTTTTTGAAAAGAAGCAGTGGCATTGAAGTGAACAAAATGCTGATAGTTAGCAAAACATCTGAAATCAATTTGACCATTTTTACTGGTTTGATGGTAAACCACCACCACATAAGTGAAATACAGAGCAGGTCTGGCCCAATTCAGCATGTGTGGAAAAAAAATCAATAAACTGTCCACCAAAATCAACTCAAGCTCAAGCTTTCTCCACCAATAACAGCCTTATCATGTTTTTATGGTCTCAGGGATGTTACTCCCCTCTGTGGAATCATCTGAGCACCATATTCAGTTCCAAACACAGACATATTACCCCAAGTCAGCAAGACCAATGGCCCTACTCTGAACAAATGATTCAGCAATATCATGACCATAAATTCCCCAACCAGCAGAAGTCTTACTCGCAACATTTCTAGTGCACTAAAGTCATATAAAAGAGAAACTTTAAATGTATTCAGCTAGAGCTGCACTAGGTCAGCACATGTTCTTTTTGTGCTGTATTACCATAGTTTTCTCATATTGTGGTATTACACAAGGTACTATAAAGAATACCATGGTAGTTTTATGGTACTTTGGGACATTACACTCTTAAAAATAAAGGTTGCAAAAAGGTGTTTTTCCAGTGATACCATAGAAGAACCATTCTGGAAAACCTTTCAGTGAACAATTCATAAAAGATTTATTTTTTTTTTTTCTTAGTGCGAAGAAGATTTTCATCCAATATAAAGAATCTTTTATCCAATGAAAAGGTACCATGGATGTGAAAGGTCTATCTATCTATCACTCTGTTATTCTGTAATTTTATCTATCTGTCTGTCTGTCTGTCCGTCCGTCCGTCCGTCCGTCCGTCCGTCCGTCCGTCCGTCCGTCCATCCATCCATCTATATCTATCATTCGTTCTATCTGATTTCAAACTTTCAAACTTCTTCAAACTTCAGGATTTTAAAACTACTTAGTTTTTGCTTTTATAATGTAACTTTTTAGCCAAATACAATTAAAACTAAACATAACCAGTTGGGCTGAACAATGCAGTACTAATAAATACAAATGAAACATTGTTTTACATTATACAATAACTGAATTAACTTTCAGTTAAAAGAGAATAACATTCATATAAAGGTGTAGAAACAATCAGGTCAGGAAACACATTTTCACTATTAACTGTAATAATATTACACATAATATTCAATATTTAAAGTGTTTTCTCTCAATAAACTTCTAACTTTCTGCTTATTGATAATAAGTAGGTAGTTGTTTGTAGTATTAGTTAAGTTTAGGTATTTGGTAAAGATATATGTAGAATATGGTCTTGCAGAATAAGACATCAATATGTGCTTTATAAGTACTAAAAAACAGCCAATATGCTAGTAATATACATGGTAATTATCAAATAGTGAACAGCGTTCCCTAATCTAAAGTATTACCAAAATTTCTAGTAAATTTCACAATTACTTACAATGAAACAGCAAGTAACACATTGAATTGAGCATGAAATTCTAAAGTACAAAGAGTACAATAGTATTTTGTTTTAAAATGACTCCAATAATCTCTAATTACAACTTGGAAAAACCATTTTTAACAGTGATAAAAGAAATTGAGCTTTTTTAAACAATGCTTCACAAAATAATGCACTTTATAAATGTTCTGTATGCATTCCAAATCAAAACCTTTTTTTTTTTTTTTTTTTTTTTTGCATTCGAAACAAGATATTTGCAAATGTTTTAAAGCTTCATGAAGCAGTCTTTCCAAAGCAACCATCAAACTTTCATTAAAAACTATGACGAGTATGAAAAAAAAGTAAAACAATCTTATAAAACAAATAAAACTCTATTCTAATTTTAACTCCAATTCTAATTGGAAGAGCCAGATTCAAAATATTACAAAATATCCAAACGCCTCTGACCGATATGCTGCCAGATATATCTACTGTGGTATACACACAGCAAAATTGGTTGATACAAATAAAGTAGTTTGAGTGGCTCTGCAGCATGACAAAAACAGAAGCGGGACAACAATGAGCAGATCCAGTTTTCACCTCTAATTTGTTTCTGTTGTCAAACACACAAATCAGGAATCAACTGAACTGCAAGACTATATAATAACATCAATATATTTCATGATACATATACAGTGTGTGCAATTATAGGCACCTCTGAAATTTGACTACAACTGGCAGATGTGGCAAAAAGTAAGTTTCAGCTTCTTTTTTGGAGGTTAATCACATTGCTTTGGGGAAACTAATTTGTACAACTAATTTTTGGTGATATAAAAACATGGCATTATATACAAGTACATAAGATCTCAGTTTGACAGCTGCAGGCTTTACATTCTCTCCTGAGCACAAAGAATAAACAAAACTTGTCAAACAAACCGTCTCTTATTTATTGCTAAAGGCAAACTAATTCTTCTTCCTAATCGATTCAGCTGCATGCAAAGCACGAGCAGGAGCCACCCGTTGAGTTTGACAGAATAACTTGTTTTGAGAGACTTCAGGATTGGTGTCTGACTGTGTGTCTGTGAAATGAAGCTGCTCTTCTCGACTAGTTTATAAAGATGGCTTTAAAGTGCGATAAGGGTGCGATGAAGTAATGGGGCAAATTCGACTATGAGTGCCGTGACCTTTTTGAGAAACGGTATCATGTAATGAAACACTAAAGAAGAGTGACAAACACAGAAAAACAACCTACAGTTTACTGTCTACACTCATATGTTTGTGGGGACTTGTTTAAGCCATAATCATGTTTAAATTCATAGTGCTGAGGAGACTAACACTAACATCACTCAAAACTCTAACCAAAATACAATTCATCAATTATTCTGTTTATACTAGATAGCACAGTAACAAGACATTATAGCAACTACTTTCTTATGCCACCAATTAAGTATCTTGCTTTGAAACGTGCCAAGTTAATCTTAAAAAGTTTTTTTTTTTTTTCATTGTATCAAACAGTACCAAAGATGAAAACATGCATCATGAAGATAATCAAACTGATTTAATTCAAACATACTGTTGATAAAATTTTGATGCTTTGGTCGCACATTAATTAGCTCTGTCAAACACATCCTTGGCTATTTTACTGCAATATTCCAAAACAAAGCAGAGGTATTATAGTTAATTAAAACTAAAACCATATGTATTGAGAGAGAGAAAGAGAGAGAGGGAGGGAGATTTATTTTATTTTTATTTTTTCAGAAAATGACGATTGGTCAAAATAGAAAATTAAGTCTGTCTGAGATTTTTTTTCTTTTAAATGAGCATTTTTTATCCAGCTCCTATATTTAGGTTCAGTAATTTCACTTTAATGGTAAAGAAAAGGTTATTAGTTGGTTACTGAATGCCTTATTTTCAAAAATGTCCAATTTTATTTTCATAGAAGCCTGATACAAATGCTTGTTTAAAAGAAAAATCTCAGACGGATATCTTCAAATGTTTTCATTTGTTGCGATTGAAAACTATAATAATATCTCAATGATACTAAAATAACACTTCTCTAAAGCTGTTCAGGAGCTCAGGTTGTATTTATGTTGATTTAAATACAGATCAAATTTCCAGGACAAGTATAAGGATAGTTAACCCGAAAATGAAACATCTGTCAAACATCAGCCTAGGGGTGTGCAGCTCTTAGAGTGACAGCAGTCTAATATTCCTGCTGTCTGTCATTCATGTTAATCAAACAAAAAAAAATAGAAAATCTCTCACTGCTCATGATGACTATATCACTTTTGTAACTTTAATAAGAAATATATATTTAATTTACACAGTGAAGAATATGCAGTGTTTTGATTACGTTATACAATCTATGTAGCATTTCTTATTTACTTACTTATTTATATACTGCAAAACAACAGTTGACCATACCGATTTTAACAGACATTTTTCAAAACATTTTTTTTTTCTTTTTTTTTCCACAGAATGAAAGTGTTTCAGTTTTGGAATGATGTGACGGTGAATAAATGAGAACAGAAATTTCCTTTATGAGTAAGATATTCCTTTAATGTTCCACTTCCAGACTTGGTGTCGCAGGTAAATTTGTGTTCAAGGATTGTTTGCAACAGGTTGGGAGTTTATACCTTAATTCATTCTTCTGCCATTTGGATAAAACACATCAAATAAAATGCGACAAATCAAATTTCTGACACATCACGTTAAATGGGTTTTGTCGTCGTCTGTCACTTTGCACCCTGTGAAGTGTCAAATCACTAGAGGTTCCTCCTAGAAGCTAAATTAGGAGAAAAACATGTTTTTCAAAGCTGTTCAGTCTCAAACACAACACTACAAAAAGAAAACCGTTTCTTGGCAAACGCAGATATTTCCTGAACAGCATAGAGCGAATCCACGTAGTAAGAAAATACAGAATCTTCCGAAAAAAAATTAAACACAGACTCAAAATTGATCCCATTTTCTTTCTAAACACATGCCGCTTTATGCTCTATGCTAATTTATGTTGAAATTTGTACAAACTGCTGGTGTCAATTGCAGTGATTGGCTCAGGTCACATATCTGCTTTCGCTCAAGCTAAACGGGTTTATTTGGCTCAGAAAGCATCAGTGTGAAATCTTGCCTCGAGTTTTGCATGTTAATGAGTTTTTGTGAATCTAAAAGATGGCCCATATTACTTCTCACTGAATATGTGTCATGCAAAAACCATATCAGGGCCAGCTATCTATGCAAACAATGAAGCACCCGTGGGATTTGACTCATACCAAACGGCCAGCTATGTTCCCAGCGTCGAGTTGCTTCCATGTTGCATTACCATTGCAAAATTCCCACCCACGTTTCCTCAGCTCCCCCTGGCTAGGTCACTTTGAGTCTTTGAGGAAGCTGTCCTCCATAAAGGATACGTTAG
>CM077256.1:5185513-5230513 GCA_039654775.1 Spinibarbus caldwelli
TGTGGGTCAGCATGTACTGCACACACACACACACACACACACACACTGGCCATTACAGGCCTAATCATTAGCATCGTTTATGCCTACTCTTAACTCAAGGCGTTTTAAAAGCAAGTTGCTTCCCCTCGAAAACCAGAAAGCACACAAGATACACAGTCAGACAGAAAAGCAATCTTTTCTTCTTCTTTCTCTTTTTCCAGAGACAGCTCACATCCTTGACAGATGCTTCTGTCTCTGTTTTTCTCTCGTACAATACCACAGCCTTTTGCCTTCCTTTTGAAGGCTTTTCAGGTCCCAAAGTGCAGCAGATGACTTCAGTATTAGAGCAGAATTGTGAGGAATGGATCCAGCTTGTTACACACCATCTGACTCATGTCTCTGTGTTGGGAAAGCTCCTTTGAAACCGTAGCTTGCCAGGATAAGCTACTCGTGATTTAAAGTCAACTACAGTCAAGCAACCCTTTTAACAAAGAAGTTAACTCCACTAAAAGTAACTAAAAATTTAGCATACATTTAAGGGAACTTTGGACAGAAATTTTGCTATTGAAACATTCATCTGCATGGCACAAAAACATCTACATTATGGTGACATCATTACATTTTACTTAATTTTACAATAAAAACACAAATAATATCAAAATTGTACCTTTCAGCTAAACTACACTACGCGAATTAAATAGACTTCCCTATAAAGAAATTTAAAAGGACAAAATCTTTATAAATGAATAACTATTTTGCTAATAGACAGATTAATTTGTCACAAAAAACATCTAAAACATTATATTAAACATAATTAAACAATGAATATACTGATAGAAACACAATTATTTATGTGGGTAACCTACTGAAGAATAGCAGCATACTTTGTTTCTATAAACAGAATTAAGTAAAATTAAATCATTGAATCATCTGTTTGATCAATGAATCAGTTCAAATGAATTGTGCGAACGAACCGGTTCACTAAAATGAATCAAACTTCCAGCCACAGCTTGTTTCACTGCTGTCACTCTGCTTTTAAGTTGCGTCTGCAATTAAAAAATACACCGATTTAACGTTTTGACGTGCTGTAGTGTGGCGCGTCAAAACTACTAGATTTTTACCGAAAATGTTTTTTATTTGGAAAACAGCTACTGAAAATATGCAGTTAAGGTACCTTTCTTGAGTGACTCACCAGTGTTGATTGTTCTGCAGTGAGGTAGAATATGAATTTCTGTCCAGTGTTGGTCTGTTTACAGAGGCGTGTTTATGGTCATGGTTGTAAGGTGCGGTGTTAAGCCAGTGCATGAAATGCTGTGTCAGGTTCCTTATCAGCTCTGGGGTGCCAGCTGGAAAGAGTGTTGCATTCAATGCAAAGCTTCACATATTTGTAGAGGCAGCTACTGATATGTGTTTGTGTGTGTGTGTGTGTGTGTGTGTGTTCCAGCCTGAAAGCTGACCTGTATACCAAGCTGGTGAAATATCCTAGGTGCACTGAATATTTCTTCTGTACTACAGTATTTCTGTTTTTAATTTTCAAACTTTGTTGACATGTGGACATACTATATAGGTTCACTACATTGCTGGCTTGAAGAGACAAGAGCTGAAAAACCAAAATATCACAAATATGCTAAAAGCATATATAGTAGTATATGAAAAAACTGAACTCTTTGGGGAACAGAGACTGATCAATATCAATAATCAGACAATTTCTGTCCATTTTTAAATTATTGCCAAAACACTTTTGAGCAAATATTTCGTATTTCGTAAACAAACATTAAAAAAATTGGAGACTTGAGTTCTCAGTTACATTGTAAGTATCAAAATTGACTAATATCTTAGAACAAAATGAGTCAACAATTCACAAATGATAAGAATAGAGCTAGAAGTCCATTAGACCATCAGCAAAAAAAGATAATTTGGTCTTGGAAGAGTCAGAATGGTATCTTAGCAAATCTGAGCACTGTTTGAGACATTGTTGAGAAAAGTGAGATTACTAGTTTTTATCAGCAGGAAAGCAAAAGATTCAAAAGACTCTCCATTTGATCTCATAGTTGTCTAGAAGAACAACTGAGATATCAAAGATTAAGATTAAGATTTTTCTTTCCTACAGGCAGATCACTCTCTGTCTCTCTCTCTCTCTCTCTCTCTCTCTCTCTCTCTCACACACACACACACACACACACACACACACTATATACAACATCAACACAGAAATTTGCCATTCTGTTATGCATTACTTCATGCTTGTGTGTTAGTCTCAAAAAACTCCATCAGCAAATGTGTTACATCCACAAGTAACTGCATTATTGAGCTGGTCTCATCAACACACACACACTTCAGCTGAACAAGGCGCAACAGCCCATGAATATAGCATGAGTGCCTTCACTGGCGTTTGAGGATGAATAAACAGAGTCATATGGCAATAAGCAGCCACACACACACATAAACTAAAGAGCAGCGATATAACTTTCCCAGAGAGCGGCTCTAATTGCACGATGCATCACATGAGAGATAGCATCGAGCGCCGCCCATCCCTTACCATCAAATTACCCCACAATCTCTTTTTCACTTTCAATCGCTCCACAGCTCCCAATCTCATTCCCTCTCATGCCTTTCCATCTGTATTTCCCACTAACTTCAAACGTCCATAATCCACACCCCAATCCATCAATATTCATTTCTCTTCCGAAATGGTGAACTTTGCAGAGAAAGCAAGGGATTTCTCTCTTACCTGTGTGCTTTCATAGATCCCCGTCTTCTATACGGTGCAATCTTCTACCCCATGCATCGACAGCTGCACAAGACACAGGCAGTGTGCGAGAGGATGGAGATGCACACACACACACACAGAGAGAAAGAGAGAGAGGGGGGATTTGAATTATGGATGGAGAGTGAGGGTTCCCTCATGCCGGATATGGTGGAGTGTGAATCATCTCTAGCATGAATCAAACATAGTCCAGGAGCAAACAAGAGGTAGAGGGAGGGGTAGCAGATGAATAGATGACTGAAAAGCAAAGGAATGGTGGTGAGAGAGCAGACGAGCGAGTCGTCTGAGGTAGCATCACACACTCTCTCTCTCTCTCTCTCTCTCTCTCTTTCTCTCTCTCTCCCTCTCTCTCTCTCTCTCTCTCAGTCCAGACATTTACACTCTTCATCTTCAGTTGTTTAATCAGTCTGACAGAGGCTAATAGTTGTGTATTGAACCGGCCAGTCAATAACAAATATTGCAGATGCTTTCTTCTACCTTTGGAGAGGGACTGTAAGTACTCCTAAAGGCACGGTTAAAGCAAAACAACACAACAGACAATCAGTGGCTTATTCATTGCGTAAATATCCTTATTAGACAGAATGCAATAGTTTGAAAGTGTCTGGATTGGCCCAGATGCCATTATACCCAAACATACTCTATACAAGTGCATGCATGCAGGCATTAGCTACGCAAGATAAAATGTGTCAGACAGCAATTTGCAAGGTGCACCTTAGCATACGGCTAGTTTTCTCATTCAGGTCAACTACAGAATCTTAGTTGAAAGTGATATGCTTATAGTTAGCTTGCTGAATTGTAATACAAAACATCACAGTTGTTATAATTCAGAGAGCATTAAACTGTGATGTAATTGTGCCATCTGGCTTTATAAACTGCAGTGTCCATGTCTTGAGCAGGATTTCAATCATCAGACTTATCAAAAGCACTTGAAAGAGGACAATAGGAGAGAGCATGGGACACTATGTTTCCATCACACTGTTTTTATGCGCATTTTGAAGTATCGCATTTTGTGCGCATTTTGAAGTATCAAAAAGGCTTAATGTGAATAACAGGAGATGGAAATGCATTTTGTGAATAAATTCCTCCATGTTCATCAAAAAAAAGTCATGTGACTTTGCGCTATGGGACAGCATAACCTGACAAACCAGCAGACCGATCTCGTTGCACAGCATCTGAAATGTTATGGTCATTCTTAAATGCCAGAGCAAAGTCTCCTCCGAGTTCATCTCCGAAAAACAGGACTGCATTTATTGTGTTTTGTCTGCTCGCTCTGGGGCGCATGTAATTTATTATATATGAGAATTATTATACTCAGTGGCTTCTCATATTTTCCTTAGTGATATTTAGTGCCCGTATATCAGGAAGTGATGATTTTGTTATCTTTTTAGTCATTGGATGGAAACGGTGCTTATTCGCAAATGTTTTATGCAATATTCCAATTTTGCGCATAAGTTAATTTCACAACTTTGGATGGAAACCCAGCTACTGTCTTGTTAGTGGGACACCTGGTTGAAAACAATCATTATTTTTGCAATTCTCATTAGGGAGATGAGAGGGACTGTATTACTTACTATTGGAGAAAGTGTAACGGCTAACTTGGATCACATGTCCCTTAATAACCAATCAAATTACAGCCTTGATGTCACTGAATTTCAGTCAGATTTGTACGACACTACGGATACCATAGGAATGAATGAGAAGTGCCGTAAGCTGAATCCAACCTGTCGCAAAAAGTCAGTGACTTCTCTTATAAAACAGTTTAGTGTTTATTGTAAAACATGTTGAAGATTAGCAGATAGGCTGTCGATTCATTAAACGATAAGCTGTTTCCTCTAAAAAGCTGTTTATTCAGCGTAGTGAAGCCTCTCCTCCATTGACATCCATTCAAAGAAAACGGCCTGTGGTCTCCTTTCCCACGTACTGCCAGACCGGAAGCATTAGATTTAGCTGTTACGCTTTTTCAGCTAATGTTTGCAGGCTTGCCTTCTAGTGGCTTTGGCGTGACAACTTTTAGTCCAAACTAAAGGGTTTCCAGAGAATGTAGGGCAGTGCATTTAAGTAAGGATCCATATTTAAACATATTTAATGACTTATGTGGTTTCTGTTTAACATAAGTGTTTTTTTATTTTGTTTATTTTTTATTTATTTATTTATTTTTTGCGCAGACTCTTGTAAAGCAAGGCTGTTTTAATTAGGGCTACAAAGAAAACGGTCCACTTTTTTAATGATGCATCTCTCATAAATAGATATCAAGGCTGTTTACTATTGTGTCCACACTCTGGAATGAATTAAACTCAATTATAGGAACAGTTTGCCCCAAAAAATGAAAATTCTGTCTTTATTTACTCACCTTAATGTTGTTCCAAATCTATATGACTTTCCTTCTCCCTCAGAACACAAAAGACGATGTTAGACAGAATGACTCTGCTCTTTACCATACAATGAAAGCAAAGAGGGCCAAAATGTGCCATTAAAAAAACATAAAAGTTATAGAAGCTATATTCCTAAAACTTCTGAAGCCTTATGATAGTTTTGTGTGATGAGCAGACCACAACAATGTGGGTGAACTAAAAACTACACTATATGGTATTTTTCACTTCATGGTGACTGCTTTGTGCTATGTAAAATTTATTGTAAGAGGATGCTGATTTCTCATAACACCCAAATAATAATAATAATCATCATGATCACTACTACTGTGATGCGCTGGGGGAAAATCACATTTATTTTCACTGGATAGGCGGGAAATGTTATTTATTTTATCAATAATATGAATACTCAAAAATATATTATCTATTACCTTATAGATATCCATGGATTAGGTGTCCTGAAATGTCACATCCGTCTCTGTGACCGCCATAAGCTCTGAAACTGCAAAAATTCACCTTAGATTCTTTGTTTAGCATACCGCTTTCTACCTGTCAGTAATTTTACACATTAACAGAGCAGCCCATATATAGAAAAAGGAAGTGGAGATTGTGATAGTTGAAGCGGATCATTAAAATTTAACGGCATTTTCAGCTTCATAAGCAGTCAGTTGTTAGTTTGTCGTGGAGAATGCTGTTGCTTTTGACAACTCTGACAATACTGACACAATACGCTGCTGCTCACATGCTCCATTTCTGATAACAACTGTCTTAATGTATCTGTTGTACCTTTGCGGGGTTTTGGGAAAAGTGCGTGGCTAAGTCTGGTGGAACATTCTGGAATGTTAAAGAAACACTAGAAACACAAACCAATTACCAAAAATCAGATTTCAGCTGTCATGGTAGCTTATTTTCTACTCTATTGGTGAGACTGTCTTTGAAGAAAATAATTTTGTCTTGAAGTAAACAGTTGTTCTAGTCTCAGTGGATGTGCTACATCAAATACCATTTCTCAATAAATAATTCAATAGCCTCTGTAAAGACAAACATTATTTTTAAATATGATATGAACTGTAATATGTTAGAAACGCTGTGCATTAAAGGCTCTGCATTGTAAGAAACATGAAATCATCAGGACAGAAGATAAACAGACTTTGTGGTGCATGGCCATGAATTAATTACAGGAAACAAATGAGTCCAGACTAATATTGCAACTCTTTTTATTGACTTCTGTTTTCTTCTCCTTGTCGGGTACGATATGGCTCTGCTAAAGGATCCGAGAGAATTACAGAGATTCAGACCATCCACTTCAAACGCTGGAGTGGAATGAGTGTTAGAGCGAGAGAAAGGAAGAGAGAGCTGTATTAGCACCTGGTCGAGAGGTCAGACAGCCTGAAAGATGACAGTCGGCTGCTCTTATAGACGGCCATAGACTTCTGAAGGATTCTTCATTGCTGATGCATTTTTCACAAACATTTCATACAGTGTTTAACAAACATATAATGCATATAAGTGATTAACAAACATATAATGCATTTGACACTTTTTGAGCAAAAGCAACTTTGAACAACATTGAATTCAAGGTATACTTTATCAGATCATGCATTCCTTCCATGAGCAAAACTGGAGAACTCAAGAAAAATGGAAGCATGTTATGTGCACACTATTCACTGTGTTCACCATGTACCTGAACACATAATAACAGTACAGAGCTGCACACTCAAATAGCCTGTGAATTTATAGTTCTCAACAGGTAGCTGTCGTCAATCTGGCAGGTGTGTTGGTGGGGGAAATGTTTGTCTTCCTTCCTCTAAGCTCAAGGGTTCCTGATTAAGCGCTCTACCCCTGTTTCGGTTCTGCCTGGTTTAATCCATCTCGCTCTCTCTCTCTCTCGTCCTCTCTCTCTTCTCTCGCACTTTCATGCAAGTGAAAAAGCGAATGTTCACGTATGTGAAAGAACAAAACATTCTGATCAGTTTTCTCTCTTGCAGATTAAATTAAGTCGAACACTTACATAAAAACAGTTTCCAATTCAGAATCACAAAGAACAAAGGACGTTTACTTAAATCTCTTTTCATTTTGTTCTCTCTTTGTCTGAGTTAGAATGCATAGATGGTTTGATCTTTTCATAGAGTGGTGCAATTTATTTTACTGACCTAACGTCTCAAGTCATACTTCAGTTTTATGACTTCAAGGTATCTATTTGTATTACAGCATAGTTCAAGAATCATAAAATATTTAAAGTAAACATATTCACAGAGAGAAAAAAGGATTCACGTTCTGCCCATTAAACGCTATTTGTGGAACTGTTGGGAAAAAAATCGAAAAATGCTAAAAGCAAATAAAAAAAAAAAATTGTAAAAATCACAGCAGAATAGATAGACTTAAAATGATCAAATAATGAACTGGTTTTTAACATTCTTTTGTTGTTCATGTCAAATGCATCACACTCTACAGTACAAATAAGGGCAGATTGCATAACATGTTGTTAAAAACAAACAAACAAACAAACAAAATAATACAAACTGAAATAAAATAATTACATTAAATGCATTCACTTATAAAACAGATCAACATGCTTTGTGTTTAATGTGAATTGTTGGCAATGAAACCATTGAATTTCAAAAGAAACCAAACACTATAAAGACAAGCCTGCTGGGTTTTTCAAAAGAAACAATAGAATCTGAATACATCACTATAATTTAATGCAATCTTAATTTTGACAGGCATTTTTGATTTAGTCTTAGTCTTAGTCTTGAGACGAAAATGCTTAATAGTCTTAGTCACATTTTAGTCATTTGAGTCTTTCATGGTTTTAGTCTAGTTTTAGTCGACGAAAAGTCATTACATTTTTGTCAACTTTTAGTCATTACTTTTAGTCAAACTGCAGTTACCAACATTTATTTAGGTAGCTATTTTATGTAGTCTTCTAACAGAAATAGTCATTAATTCTTCTCTCTTTAGACCAAATCAATTAAGTTCATGAGAAATTTGAATCAAGGATTGAATTTGGAAAAACTGGAATAAATTACGACACTTTTCATTTTTGGGTTGAGATACAAATTAAACTAATTTTTAAGATACAGTAGGTTTACTTAAAATGTTTACATTTATTTAACATCTTTTGTTAGTTAACATTAATGACACAGATAGGTATTTAATTAGGAATGCTGTCCCTTTAAGACGGAAGGCATGCATGTAATACTGACACACATTGTTTTCACCCACCTGTTTACATTCACTTAAGCCATAACTGACTGTATTTATGTGAGATACTCTACACGATGGACATATGGACTGCTGTGTGTGTATTTGAGCACTGAGAACTGATCGCGCGCTGTGTGAGAACTGAAGAAGTGGAGCGTGCGCGAGAGAGAGCACTTCTATCAGCGCGATTCCGCCTCTCCCGCCTTCACTAACTTTAAGTTAATCGACAATGAATTATGACTCCCGGGAAAAACGGGACGTCAGGTCACCCTATCCCAAACCTGAGGCCATTGTTTCGGATCGCTAGTTCGCGTTTTGGTAGACTGTCCATCCACTGCGGCTGCCATACTGAGACTAGATATGCGAACGCCCCTCATCCGATCGCAATCCAATGACAGAGACGCACATTTTGAAAGACAAGACAGTTAACGTAGCCTATAGAATGTATTTTGAATGTCCGGTAGTCCTCAAATAACATTATAGTCCCGTCTCGTCTTGTTAATGAAGACGCGGCATACATTTCGTCATAGTTTTTATCATCAGATATTAGTTTTAGCTGGTCAACGTCTAGTCTTAGTCACAGAAAAAATGATCGTTAACGAATATTTTTCGTCATCGTCTTGACTAAATTAACACTGATTTAACGGAAACAACCACAAACAAAACTGGATCATTACATATAAAAAACAGGGGTCTTTAATATATATATATATATTTTTTTTTTTAGGCCAAGGACCTTAGTAGATAAAATAAAACTAAAAGTGCTAGAAAAGCTAGCAGTTAGAGAATACATATGCATTTGACAGAGGGTCAAGTGTGTGTGTGTGTGTGTGTGTGTTTTTAAATAAAAAGAAAGGAGATAGATAAAATAAAATTAGAAAAGAGAATGCTAGAGTTAGAGGGTCAAATAAAGATGGAAGAGATGGGTTTTTAGCCGTTTCTTGAAGATGGCTAAGGATTCAGCTGCTCGGATTGAGTTCGGCTGGTCATTCCACCAGATGGGAACAGTTAATGAAAAAGTCAGAGAAAGTGATTTTGTGCCTTTTTGGGATGGCACAATAATGCAGCGTTCACTTGCAGAACGCAAGCTTCTAGAGGGCACATAGGTCTGAAGTACTGAATTTAGGTAAAGGGGTGCAGAGCCAAAGGTGGTTTTGTATGCAAACATTAATGCCTTGAATTTTATGCAGCTATTGGTAGCCAGTGCAAACTGATGAACAGAGGTGTGACGTGCGTTCTTTTCGGCTCATTAAAGATTAATCTTGCAGCGGCATTTTGGATTAATTGTAGAGGTTTGATGAAATTGGCTGGAAAACCTGCCAAGAGAGCATTGCAATAGTCAAGTCTGGACAGAACAAGAGCTTGAACAAGGAGGCGTGTTGCATATTCCGAAAGAAAGGGCCTGATCTTCCTAATATTATATAAAGCAAATCTGCAGGACCGGGCAGTTTTAGCAATGTGGTCTGAGAAATTCAGCTTATCATCAATCACAACTCCAAGGTTTCTGGCTGTTTTTGAAGAAGTTATGGTTGATGAGCCTAACTGGAAGGTGAAATTGTGATGAAGTGATGGGTTTGCTGAAACTACAAGCAGTTCTGTCTTAGCTAGGTTGAGTTGAAGGTGATGGTCCTTCATCCAGCAATAAATGTCTGTTATACATGCTGAGATGCGAGCAGTTATCGTCGGATCATCAGGATGGAATGAGAGGTAGAGTTGAGTGTCATCAGCATAGCAGTGATATGAAAAGCCATGTTTCTGAATGACAGAACCTAATGATGCCATGTAGAGAGAGAAGAGAAGTGATCCAAGGACTGAGCCCTGAGGCACCCCAGTAGCTAGATGTTGCGAAATGGATACTTCACCTCTCCAAGATACCTTGAAGGATCTATCTGAGAGGTAAGACTGAAACCACTGGAGAGCGGTTCCTGAGATGCCCTTTCTCAGTAGGGTTGACAGGAGGATCTGGTGGTTGACCGTATCAAAAGCAGCGGATAGATCCAGCAAGATAAGTAATGAAGACTTGGAGACCCGCTCTTGCAAGTCTTAGGGCTTCAACAACTGAGAGCAAGGCAGTTTCGGTCGAATGTCCACTTCTGTAGCCAGATTGGTTACTGTCCTGGAGGTTGTTCTGTGTGAGAAAGGCAGAGACTTGGTTGAACACAACTCGTTCAAGTGTTTTTGCAATGAAAGGTAGAAGGGAAACCGGTCTATAGTTCCCTAAAAGAGTTGGGTTAAGCATGGGTTTCTTAAGAAGTGGGGTTATACGAGCCTGTTTAAATGTTGAGGGAAAAACTCCAGTGTGAAGGGATGTGTTAACAATGTGAGTGAGTGCAGGTACAACTGCAGGAAAAATGGCTTGAAGGAGATGAGATGGAATAGGATCAAGCGGACAAGTAGTAGGATGACTGGAAAGGATGAGTTTAGAGACTTCTGCCTCAGAGAGTGGAGAGAAGGATGTGAACGAGTGTATGTTTGATGGTAAGATGTGTTTGACAGTTTGTGGTGTGGAGAATTGTGCAGTGAGGTTAGTAATTTTATTAATGAAGAATGTGGCAAAGTCGTCAGCTGTTAGAGTTGATGAAGCAGGGGGAGGAGGAGGACAAAGGAGGGAGGAGAATGTTTTAAAGAGCATGCGAGAGTTAGGCGAATTGTTAAATTCTAATTATGACTGCAGTTAAATTTTACATAATACATTTTTACATAATATATAATTATTTTTGTATTAATTGTAATTGTTTTTATATTTTAGTTTTTACATACAAAGAAACATTCACTTACTTTAGCTTTGGCTGAAGTAAATACTGTTTATTTATTTATTTATGTATTTATTTATTTATTTATTTATTTTTTAAACAAACATTTGCATTTTTTCCCCAAAAAATAGTCTGAAATCAAATCAACCTGGTCACTTGGGTGGTAACTTTTCAAAATGTGAACCTTTGTACCTTATTTACCCCTAAATGATGTATACCTTTAGTGTACATTTTAGTACCTAAATGATACATATTAGCACCTTTTGAAAAGGTACCACCCCAGATACAGCTTTGTACCTTTATTTCTGAGAGTGCACCACCAAGGACAAAACAGGTGCACTGCTTTTGAAAACCCCTGTGAAAAATAGTTTTGGTACCATTGGGTCACCACTTTATGTGCAATGAAAAGCCAAACCAGTTTAGAATCACTGAATCGTTGTTGTGTTTTGATCCACTGGTACTCAAGGAACAAACATATTGTCATTGGACTTCTTTCTGTACCAAAATGATGTCATTATATGAAGAGGAAAACAGCCGACATTAAGTATGGCTGATCATCACGTCTCATATGATGAGTTGCGTATGCCTTCTGCCAGACCACCATCAAAAGCCTCATTTATGTTAGAGAGTGATTCTGTGAACCCATCAAAATCACTGCCTTGACTGTCTGTTCTCTGAGATTACAGGCTTTGGGTTTTGATTATATACCACCAAGCACAAACCGCCAACGCGCAAAAACCCATAAACATAATTTCTAAAAAAGTACAGGTGCAAACTGTGATAAATCCTGTAGGTTTGTTTATAAAAAGCTATAATAAATGAGCTGTTCAGACCCTTTAGATCAAGTCTAGCAAAAAGGTGAACTTGGAAGGGAGTTTTGCGTTGTGGTAGTGCATGTCTACACAGCAGATCAAAATCTTTTATTTCAAAAAAGAACAGAAAATCCTGTTTTCCCATAACAAGTCCCTTTCATTTATTAAAAGGCAGCTGACATTTTATAGCCATGCAGTGGTGCAATAGAAACCTGCTGTTAAAATCACACTCGTAATGTCAAAACTCTTTCATCCTGTTTTTGCCATGGTTGATTTTGTACCACCACTTTTTTGAAAGCTTGCAGGAGGGCTGTGTCTACTACAGAGGAAGCATCTCTAATTCTTCAGAATTTCGTTAGCGTGTGTTGTAATGAGTGGCGATACGAATTTGTTATTTTTAATGCTGACTGCTGGTTGCGGCCCGTTATCATTCGCAGAAAGCGACAGCGGCAATATGTTCTCACCAACTCTATCCATCACATTTTCACAGCTGTGCTGGTGAAAACATAAATCAAAATGCAAACAAATAACAAATGTGCCCCTATGCTCATATACTGTACACTATACTGTACAAAAGTTTGGGGTCTTTTTTTTTAAGATATTAATACTTTTATTCAGCAAGGATGTATTGTATTGTGGGAGCCAAAACATTTTTAATGTATTAAAGATTTTTAATTTGAGTACATGCTGTTCATTTGAACTGATTTCAGTATTGATTATAATAATAAATGTTACTTGAACACCAAATCAGCATATTAGAATGATTTCTGAAGGATCATGTGACACTGAAGACTGGAGTAATGGTGATGAAAATTCAGCTTTACATCACAGGAATAAATTATATTTTAAAATGTATTAAAAACAGTTATTTTAAATAGTAGTAATATTTCATATTATTATTATTATTATTATTATTATTGTTGTTGTTGTTGTTGTTGTTAAATCAAATAAAAGCACCCTTTGTGCACATAAGCATATTAAACAAACAAACAAACAAACAAACAAATAAATAAATAAATAAATAAATAAATAAAATAACCTTAATGACCCCAAACGTTTGAATGGCAGTGTGCATCCACTGACAAACAGCCAAATTTTGGATTATTAAAATAAAAATTTGTAAAATGTTGTATTAAGGCTCATACTTCAAACAAAAACATTACCACTAGACCAACAGGTCATAAATAATATTACTGATTTATATATTATACACTGACCTACAATATCGATATCAACATCTGAATAATTAAGTTATCAAATTAAATACCAAGACATTTAGAGCAATTAAAAATAATAAATAAATTGCATGGTCATATGTGAAGAGAAATAATTCAAAAACATCAAATTTTATTGCACCAATAAAATCGATTTAAATGCCAACACTTATTTGAGCACCTTAAATTAAAAATGAATGAATGAATGAATAAACATTCATTTCATGAAATCACAGCTATTATTTAAATAAACAGTTAATTGGTTCATTGCAAAGGCTCTATTCAAGCAAACAGATTCCCTAAAATTAAGTACTTCAGAATGCTGCTTGAGAAAGACATGACAGGAGACCATGTTTGATTAGTTTTAACATGCGTGCAGAACAAATGTGATTGTAAAACAACTCTTACAGCTTTTTGCCATGCTGCCCTGCTATTTAAAGCAACAATAACAAAACATCTTCGCCTTAAAAAGTGACATTATTCAGAGAACAGCAATCCTACAGTCACACAGATAAATCAGCAGAATTGCTGGCTGCATAAAGTTAGGTAGAAAAAAGTAAAGAATGTATTGAAAGAGCTATGGAGAATGAATCGTGAGGAACACATCTAAATCTCTACAGGATCTTTTCACGCCTCCGTTATTAGCAAACTGGTCTTTAGACTCATCATTGTACCTGTTGAGGTGACCGGCATGTCTTCTGTGCTGCTCTGTAAAGAGGCTTTGCTTAATGAATCGCACTGATTGTGCTGAGTGTTGGCAAGTCTCGTTAGCAAGATGACGGCGGGCCATTTTTGGCATTGTGTCCGCATCTGTTCCCCACAGTGACTCTTGGATAAAGGTCAGCATCTGTTCCTCATTGAGTAGGTGCTGAAAGACATCCCACCTCTTTACCTGCTTTGTGCTCTGCTGTCTGACGCTGGGACTTCAGGCTTGTCTGACTGTGATGTTTTGAGAAAGCTTTTTTTACAGTTACCTTTTCCTTGGTTTTGTTTGTTTTTCTTCTGGAAATATAGATGCTTCTGCATTCAATGTTTGTGAAAGACAGTCAGAGTCGGGGACAGCAGGGAAAATCAATGCTAAATACAAATAATCAAATGCAACTAACCATATAATTGTGCATAATTAGAATAACAAAATAAATTGGCTTACCTTTTAAAAGAAGATGTTTTCCTTATCTTTTGTGAGAGGTGGTAAAGGTTAGAGCCAGGGGCAGATTGAGTGATTTGTTTCTTACAAACACACAGCTTTTGACTTCACAAGACATTAACTTATGGACTGGAGTTGTATGTACAACTTATGGATTATTGTGATGTTTTTTTTATCAGCAGTTTGGACTCTCATTCTGACGGCACCCATTCACTACAGAGGATTCATTGGTGACCAAGTGATGTAATGCTACATTTCTCTAGATCTGTTCTGATCTGTTCATTTTAATTTATTCAGCTAATATATTATTGCTGTTAAAACAACTTTATTATATATATATATATATATATATATATATATATATATATATATATAAGTTGTTTTAACAGCAATGCAGCCAACTCCAAAAATCATTTTGTGGTTGAGAGAATTTGATTGAGTTGTAATTTTGCTGGTAACAACAATAAATAATACTTTTCATCAAGTATTTGGAAACAATGAGTGTTTCTGCCTGTTTTTCTGTGTATGAGCTTGTCAAACCAATTAACACTAGTAAATTTTGAAACAGATGCTCAGAGAGTTAAAATTGTACCGGCGCTCACATTCACCAAGGCTGAAACCCAAGATAAAGTCGCTTGAGATTGAAAACTAGTAACAGGGTTGTCATAACTTTTAACACTGAACCTCTATGGCCTTCAAGTCAACTGTGATTACTGAAATATTATAGTGCTGAATGTACCTAGAAAAATTTCCTGACTTTCCCTGTAATACTTAAAATTTACAGCAAAATGTATAATAACAATAAAAGTGGTAGCAATTCTGCAGTCAATCATTCTTCGGTTCACGCATAATAAAATAATTTCAACTCTGAAATATTTCACATTAATTACCGCCCAACTGCACATTGTGCTTCATGTAGGCTCACATTCATAAGTACTGTACATCACGTATATATATATATATATATATATATATATATATATATATATATATATATATATATATATATATATATATATATATATATACAGTATATCTGTTAAGGTGTTAATACAGTGTCTAACACCAGAGGATATCAACGCATGAAAACACTGAAATGCTGCACCAAAATTGCTGGTTCACAGCTGCTGTGCTGAAAATAGCTCCATGCAGTTCAGTGAATTTTTTCTTTAAACACAAGTCATGCTCAGATCCTTTGAGATCTCAGATGTTTCATTTGTGATCCCTCCAGAACCTTCATACAACAGTGTCAAAATGTTCAAAGCAGCTCAGGTGAATTTTTGACTATCTCTGAGACTAAGAGATTACAGCTAGACACTTCCTAGAAACACACACACACACACACACACACACACACACAGTATAGCAGATAGTTATGGCTGTAAGACATTCTCAGGTTATACATTAAATTGGATTTTTTCTTTGCGAAAATTTTGATTGTTCTGCTAAATATCTAGTCCTAAAAAAATATTAAAAATATTATTGAAATAATAACAACAACAACAACAACAACAACAACAACTACAAAAAATTAGATAGATAGATAGATAGATAGATAGATAGATAGATAGATAGATAGATAGATAGATAGATAGATATAGATAGATAGATAATACATATAATAACATTATATACATATACACACACACACAATATATTTATACTTAAGAGCAAACTGAGGCTATTTTTAATATTTAAAAATATTAAATATATCCCCCATATACTGTATCATGTATATATTATAATATTATCATTAATATAGCTTCTTCATCTCAAATATGACACCTTGGGAAACCGGTTTGCAGTTTTCCAACAGCTAACGGCTCTAGCACGGACCCACACCACTGACTGTCTTAAGAAGAAAAATGAGTACAAGAAAAAGAGCAAGGTTCAAAAAGTCTTTGTAGGCTTTTCTTTGAAGAAATCAAAGCTCATTAAGGGTGAGAGGCCCAAGGCTAGGCAATTTCCAGCTTGCGCTCAGTGTGTCCATACCAGCATCCATTACAATACCTGTGGGATAGCACGGCCCATTACCAAAATCTCATTAGCTACACTGAGGCATGTTAGCAACACAATAAAAAGATTTTGGCTCCTGGAATATGATTTTAATTATTCACTGTTTACAATAATAAGCCTTATTTCCCAGAGAGAAATGGCTCAGTGCGCAACTGCCTTCCTTGCGAACGCGCCAAGCAAACAGCAACACTCTACAAGCACGTCTTTGAGTTTCCGTCAAGAGCAGGCGAATTAACGACAAGGTTTCCACCACCCCCTTGGGATTCAAACAAGGGTTAACTCAGATCTCCTCCACGTCGCTCCCTGGGTATTCGCACACTCGACTAATGATACATGCGCGTTATGGTAGAAGCCCTTGGGCGTATTTGAATATCCTTGGTACTCATAAGTTGCAGCTCCCAGAAGCTATTAACAACAAGAGATACTGGGAGTTATTGAGTGCGCTGTCATGGATTTCAGTCGGATAATTCAGTCCGTTTGATCGGATGGCTTCATAATGCCAAAACTCTTTTCAGTTACAGATGGGTGTGGAGTAAATGCTCATATATCGGCATTCATTTTTTATTCTTGAACTATCCATCTTATTTTACCTCTTGGAATTAAGCTATTTTCTTTGAATGTCAGAGACTTTTAGTTCATTAACCATTACACTCTTAGAAAAAAAGGTTCAAAGCTATCATTGGGGCAGTTCACTAAGGTACAAAAGCTAATATATACATCTACCTTATTTACCCCTAAATGGTACATATTATTACCTTAACGGTACATAATAATCTCTAAAGTGTACATATTACCTACAGCAGGGCTTGAATTTCGGTAACACTTTATTTTTAAGTCCTATTCCGCATGTACATACTATTATAGTAACTACAATAACTCAGTAATAACTAGGTACTAACCCTGAACCTACCCCTAAACCTTACTTTAACATATGTAGTTACCTTATATTACCCAGTACTTTTTTAGATAAGTACACTGTAAGTACATGTAAGTGCACGTACTGTACAATAAAATGGAACATGACTTTCAATGTGGGATTGCAGGAATTGAGTTTTTTTTTTTTTTTTTTTTCGGCTTATTGCGCTTAAACTTCCTGTCAAAATACCTGGAGAGTATTCACATAAACACAGTAAGTTAGGGCTTAAGTGAATGTAAACAGTTAGGAAAAATGAAAAAAGTCTGTGCATTAGTATATTGAGTCCAAGCATTACGGTAGGTCTTAAAGTGACAGCAGTCTAATGTTTCTGCCTGTGTTCTTAATGTCATTAAAAAAACAAAAAAACAAACAAAAAAAAAAAAACCACATTTGATTAATTTTAGTATTACCGAAAAACATTAAACATTGTTTATTTGTATTAGTTTGAAATCAAGTTTTCTTAAGCCATTGCTTACAAAATTACATAGCATCACCGATAGCGCCATCTAGAGTTGTATATTTTCACATTTTTGTATCTTCCAAACAGCGAGTGAGGAAAAAGTTAGGGTTAGAAAAAAAATAAAATAAATAAAATTATCTAAAAAATGTACCCCCCATTAGTACCTTTTAAAAGGGTTTGCCCAAGTGATAGTTTGTACCTTTCTTTCCTGAAAGTGTACAGGTAAATAGCTAGAAGTATAACAAAGTGCAGTAAGAACATTTTGTGCTACAAATCAGTGCTTATGATTAGGATAATTAATTAAAATAATATTATACCAGTTTCCAATATAAAGCAGCTTAACAGACTGTTTTTGTACAGCTAAAATAACTGGAAGCCATTTACACCAGAAGCCTTGCCATTCAAGTTACAAATGGCCAAACTCACTCTTATGTTAAAAATAAGGTGGATAATATTCTTTATCCGAAAAGACATTGTGAACATAAAAGGCCAAACAGAGTCAGAGCATGATGCAGTCCATTTCTTATGTACAAAATACCTCATGCATTTTCTTAAGCATCTTAAAAGTTGGATTGAAATCGAAAATAAAGAGTAGGCTATCAGGAAAAACAATTCACCCAGCAGACCTGTACAAGACTATCCAATAGATCACACAAGTAAAACAAGGATTTGCAGCATTATTATTTCAGAAGACAAAGTGACATTACCACGAACAGCAGTCTACAATTTGTTCGGTTCTGAAATCCACCAAGCACATGCGCTGTATTTATCTGCGTGCAATAGTTGTTAGAGAAACAAACACAAAGTCCATAGGGGCAGATTCACTTTGAAAAGCCAAATCGCTGCATGCTGTTATTCTGAAATGCATTATTTCTGTGGTAAAAACTAAATTTCCTGTGGATCGGCAGACAAGGTCTTGAGTATTTTCATTACGACAGGAAACTGTTTTGCAATTCCTTTTGTGTAAAACCTGTTTCCCTAAAAGTGGTACATGAACAATCACCAATAAATAAATAAATAAATACATAAAATAAAAAATAAAAAAACACATACATTCTTGTTTAAGCATAAAGGATTTTCTAGTAATACTACTTGCCTCTTTTGGAATTAGAAACATATATACTATATGCACAGTGACAGTAATTCCATTTAAATTTTTACACAGAAAAAAATAAATAAATAAAACTCAGTTTTAATAGTGGTTGGAAACAAACATGATTATTTAAGAGCATGCATGTAGTAATATTTTTATTTCTTTAACACCTAGAAGTAATACTGAATAGCTTTCAACTTTAATATTAATCCCTGAAGTTGTCAGGAATAATATGTGTTTCGAGCAGGCCTTCAAATACTTTAATGAAAAAACATTCATGACATATTTGAAAGATTCCAGCATTTGAATTAGTCATAGAAATCATTTTATTTAGTTCACTCTATAGCCATAATCAAATCTTCCAGCATCATAAATGAGAATTCATTTTATCTTTGGGCCATTTGTTTGTTGTTAAACATTTAAAAAACAAAAGTGTTTGAGAAAAAGTTTTTACTTTTTTTCAGTCACAGAGAAAGCATTGCTAAACTCTAACTCATCTGAGATCTGAGGAAATTTAGTGTGTTACAATAGAGAGCAAAAGTGATTACAAACATTTTCAGCACACTTATAAAGTGCCTATTCATTTTCACTACAGGGATTTAAAATGATTCTTCAATAAAATATTTGAAGCCTTAGACCAAACCAGATCTGAGATTAACCAAAACTTTATTACCAAAAAAAAAAAAAAAAAAAAGAGAAAAAAAAAAAAAGAAAGCTTGTTTCAACCACACAATTTAAAAAAGGTTTTTTTTTTTCTCTTAGAATTCGGAGTTTAAATCTCGCAATTTTGATTTTTTTTCCTCACAGTTGTGACTTTACATCTCACAATTTAGATTTTTTTCTCCCCACAATTAAATAAAATAACAAAAAGGTAATTGAGAATTTATATTTCACCAAAAGAAAAGAAAAGAAAAGAAAAGAAAAGAAAAAAAGAAAGTTTGTTTCAACCACAGAATTATAAACAATTCAGTTTTTTTTTCTTTCTCAGAATTCTTCATTGAAATCTAGCAATTTTTTTTTTTCTTGGAATCTTGAGTTTAGATTTTCCAATTTTAATTTTTTTTTTGTTCCTCACAATTGTGACTTTACATCTCACGATTCAGATTTTTTTTTTCTCCCCGCAATGAAATAAAATAACAAAATGTAATTGAAACTTTTAATCTCACAATTCTCAGAATTGAGAGTTTATATCTCACCAAAAAAAAAAAAAAAAAAATGTTGAAGCAGAGTTTAAAATTACAGAAATAATCTCTTAAAAACCCTCAGAATTCATGCTAGTCTGTCTTGAAGTCTGTCTTGAAGATTTATACAGTAGATTATCATTAAAAATCAGATTCTCTGTGAAGAAAAACAATGGTATTTATCTTCTGGAACCCTACTGTTATGCTCTGTTGACCCTAGTCTCTCTTACCTATGGTGGATTTTGCTTAATTATGACAGCTGAGTGCTGATGCCTCGCTCTGGGCTTTGTGTTGAAGACCAGAAGCCCGTTAACGCACAACACTCATCTGTGTGCAGTCCTGCCCAATTAATCTGGCTAAAATCAGCAGTAATGATTAATGCAGACCTCCTCATGTAGAAAACAGGAATGTCAAAAGCCATCTCTCCCCATCAAGCATCAGTGATTGCTGTAGCAATATTACTGCAGGAAAAAAAAAAAAAAAAAAATCATAATGTCTCTCATGTATATACGTGTGTGTATATATACACATGGCATACAATTTTGCTTGCATTTGCATTTCCTTCAGTTTTATTCTCATTTTATTACTACTAATTCTAATATTGCAACTGATCTGACAATTATAAAAGTAAAGAGTGTCTGATATAGCATGTAATATGTAGCAGAGGCAAAAAAAGCTAATTAAATATCAAATACAAATTGAATTTTGTTTGAGTACTGAATATGAAGAGCTTGCATCAGATGCATTTTGTACACCCAATGTTTTAAAGTACAATTCTGGTGCTGAAAAATATTCTTGTCTTTTCATTTATTCACTTTCCTCCATGTGTTACATTTGTCTTTTTAAAAACACAATATTTTTAGTCTAGTTGCTTATTTTTCAGCCCTTAATTCATTTTTGTTTTCAGGTTTACTGCAGTGTTGATTATGCATTTATTTTCAGCTGACAGTTAAATTGCTTTTTTTATTAAACACACTGTGAAGAAAAGGAAGAGATGAATTATGATTCTCTCTAAATCTAGAATTGGAAGCAAGTCATTTTGTCTTACACAGAAGATGCTGTTAAGTATAACTGCCATGCATCACTTAACTGTAATTTATCTTAAGTTAATGTTGCATTGCAACAATTGGCAGCCAAGTACAATGTAGTGTATTTTGAATCAGTTTTGTTGAATATTTTTTATGTATGTATCACTCGCAGATATCTGTAGGAGTATGAAATGGGTAGTTTGCTGTCTTTCAAAACAACATCCAAAAATATATTTCCCTGCTGGGAAAATTAGCTACCTTATTGCTCCTGTTAATTGGCTAATTAGCTGTCTTGATTGAACACAAAAGCCAACATGAAATTAAAACTGACCTCATTTATTTTCTTAATACCTGTTGCGGATCTAATTGTGCATAATTCAGTTTTTATGAGATTATTTAAAAGAAAAAAGAAATGAAAATAAAATAAAAGAAAAAAAGAAACATTTCATATTATTTTATTAAAAATGTAATCAGCAGACAGGAAAAAAAATTTTTGAGATCGAAGTACAGATTTTTATTTATTTATTTATTTATTTTTAAAGGTAAAGCTGCAGGGGATCAGATGCTGAGAAACTCTGTTGGTCGAACAGGTCAGTTTTGATTGGCACTCATGTTGTAATTTTTTTTTTTTTTTAATTTTGTACAGTTTTTAGCTATTCCTTTCACTGCTTTTCAGTAGGAATACATATGTAACACATTCTGTCAAGACGTTTGAGGAGCCTGTACAAAGATCAGACTTCTGACACTTAAACCCTGTTGATCTCAGCAGATCCAGGGCCGTTTACATGGGTCAGGCTTCAAACCTGCTGTATCTTCTGTCTTACAGAGGGCTCAGGCTTTAACTGCTCACTCCCACCAGCTATTAAACTTCTGCAGTGAATTCAGGTGTTCTGTGCATCTATTGTGGGTTTTGTAAACTTTATATTTCAGATGAAATCTGAAGATCTCAATGTTCAGTATTCAAAATCTAACTAGAAATGATGGTGTCACTGTATTATTTGTGTATTTGAATTACTTTCTCCCATATTTTTTTTTTTTTTTGCATAGTGAATTGTGATACAAGTTTGGTGTCAGACCTGTGTCAGACCTTGGTTGTTGTTTTTGCACCCCATGTGCTCTCCATGCCCATATTTGTTTTTTCCTGTTCTCATTTAGTTCCATTAGTTCCAGCTGTGTTCGATTATTTATCTTGTTTACTCCTTGTATTTAAGCCCTGTGTTTTCCTGAGTCTTGCATCCGCTGTTATATGTCATCCCTGAGTTCCAGTGAACGTACCCCTTCGTTTGTTGGATTAAAGTCTATGTTGAAGCATTCTCCTGCATCTCCTCGTTCCTCCCAGAGAGATCGTGACATTTGGAATAATTGTGATTTGTTTTTGTTTTTTTTGTTTTGTTTTTGTTTTTTTGAAGATAAAAAAAGTCTCTCATGTTCACCAAGGCTGCATTTAACTGATAGAGTAAAACAGCAAAATTGTGAACTATTAGTGCAGTTTTAAAAAAAAAATGTTTACTTTTTAAATATATTTTAATATGTAATTTATTCCTGACCAAAATAAAAAATAAATAAATAAATACATTTTTATTTATTTTTTGTTCTGTTTGATTTCTGAAGGATCATGTGACACTGAAGACTGGAGTAATGATGCTGAAAATTCAGCTTTGAATCACAGGAATAAATTACATTTTAAAATGTATTAATATAGAAAATGGTTATTTTAAATTGTAATAATATCTCACAATATTACTGTTTTTACTGTATTTTGAATCAAATAATTGCAGCCTTGGTGAGCCTAAAAGACTTCCTTCAAGAAAATTAATTATTATTTTGACTGGTAATGTAAGTAACCATCTTTGCATTAACACTGCAAAGGCGTTATCTGTCGATTCTCAGACTGCCGACAAAGTGGCTCTGAAAGCAGAACAAAAGCCTGAAATAAACTTATCTAAAAGCTAACACATTATTCCTTTGCATGCACTGATACTTCCTTCAGGAAATGCAAAATACACTTCTGTACAGTAGGCAACAGTTTTTCTCACAGTAAAAATTCAAACTGATTGTGGAAATCTCCCCCATGCTGCTCCACACAGCGAGGCGAAATTAAAAAGTGCTCGCACTCTGGTCTGTAATTATTCCTCCAGGGGTTTGTGCCAAACGCAAGCTTTCCCGACACACAAGGAGCATGCATTAGACGCAGTTCAGCCCCCGCAGAACCAGTCGAATACAATATGCAGAGAGCAGGAAAGCATGTGACAGAGATGCTAAACAGAGAGCTGAAGTGGTTTGGGTTATAATTTTATGAGTAATCAAAATCAAAAAAAGCCACCTGCTTGCATTCTCACACAAATGAGAGTAAAAGCAAAAATGGTTGCTCTCAAGATGCCGGAGCTCCCTAGAAAACCTGGTCAAGTGTTCGTGGTACTGTCCCTGAATATATATAAGTGTGGAGGAGATGCAGGAGACCTAATGAGGCAAAGGAGATCTAATTCATGCTCACGCACCCGCAAAAGTGAGCACTTCCATTGCAGTCTGTCCTTGTAATCTTTGCAGATGAAGAACATCAATAATGGACTAACCTGAGGACTTACAGGCATCCTGAAGGGAACTCCTTTGTTAATGCAGTCTTATGGATCAGTTTTTCTGCTTAACCACCATGAACACCCTAGCAACCACATGTGAACCATTGCACAGTATTCCAGTAAGTCTATAAATGAAACATTAATCAAATAAGAGTAGATTCATTTGGCTAAGCAGCCAGCACATTTGTGATGATACAGCACAGCGGGGAGGAAAGCAGATAATTATAAGTGAATTAGGCTAATTTTTAAATGACGGTGCATTTTCACCAAGTTCTGCTCCAGAGGCATTAAAACCAGGCCTGTACAGTGCAACAGTTTTGCTCTGCTATTAAAAATCATAATACGGGAAGACTAATTTTAACCCATTCACACATTTGCAATAGATTTCATTTAAGGCACTTTGCAAAACATTTGCAAATGTCACCTATTAGTAGCATTGTTAGAAAGGATGTTCAATGATGTCTACATTGGTGGCTATAAATAAATCTAGTGCACTCAAACTTGAGCTGACTGGAAATGGACCATAAAAATAGCAAATAAATAAATAAAATGTATATAATATAATATAATATAATATAATATTATATTATATTATATTATATTATATTATATTATATTATATTATATTATATTATTACTAAAGATTAACAACCTGAAATGTCAATGTTAAAATAAAATAAAATAAACACTCTGACTACATTAGGTTAAACCAGCAAAGGTCAGATGAGATGCACACAGTGTGTCAACATCACTGTGCCCCTGAGCTAGTCGTTCCTGACAGGAGACAATCACAGTCGGGGAAACAAGACACTAAACACAAAGGCAGTCCATCAAAGGAAATAACCTTCTAATGGCAGCTAAAGTGTTGGAATTAATCGTCCAGAATGAGATCAAGCTGAACCTCTATCCTTTGTCTGTTCACTCTGATCTCTGATCAATAAGGAAACCCTGCTGATCTCGTACAATGCAGTGAACTGGCCCACCCTTTCACATCACCATAGAAAAGATCAGCTAATTTAATGTGTTAAATAACCTACAGCAACACAGGCTTTTTAATGTTAACCTGGAAAAATCCATTATCATTCATTTGAGCTTATGCACCTCAGTTTTTAAGCGAAAATTGCCAAAATTAGCCACAAATAATGTTTTTTTACTCAAAACTGAGGTGCATAAGCTCATATCTCAAATGAGCTCAAATGAGGCCTATGATCAATCAGCCAGTCCCAAAATAAAATTCAAAACCTGTAATAATCGAAAGAAACCTAGCTGACAAAAAGATTGAATCCAAGATTTGCTGATAATATAGCATAACGAAAGATGTACAAGAAATTTTTAAAATGATTTTCAGCACAGCACAAGGGGTTCAGTCAGTCATGCATTTTTATTCATATTTAATTAAGGGCATATGCATTAACTAAATAATGTATAGTCCATACCTGAGTCTGTAGTCTATCATGCAGTAACAAATGCAAATTTCATTCATCAGGATGAGGCCACTGAATAAAGTGAAGAGGAAAGAAGTCCACTGTGGAACAGAAAGTGTTCAATGAGTGCATATATTTGCATACCGGGCAGCTCGCCATTTAAAAAGCAAACAATATTGGTCTGAATGTTTCAGGTTCAACCCAGCAACTGGCGAAAAGGGCAGTTTGCTTAGCGCTAATGAGTTCGCTGACGCAAAAGTCCTTCTGACACCTTTAGACGTTAGACTAACATAAAGAAGTCATTTGATTGTGCATGCAAGCCTATTTTACACATCCAAGTTAAATACACCCGCTCATATGTATACTTCATAGGAGTTCTGACTAAAAGCATAATTTCACAAGCCCCCTGGCAACCTGACATTTAACTGTGAACTAACTCTGCGTTTCTACTTGCAGGAGCTTATATTGTTTCTAGGGATTTGAAAGGACCACATGTTCTTGACTCTTGAAGGTAGAGAGCTATTAATTGAATATTTTACTACTTACACTGTATATGAGGAAAATGCAGCAAATGGTTGCCTTGGAGAATTACTTCAGTTTCCATAAATAAAAGAGTTTTTCTACAGTATATAACATATTTGCAAAACTCTTCATCGGTTTCTAACATTTTTTTTTTTTTTCTGTAAAATTAGATAATATTTTAGTGTCAGTATTTTTTATTTATTTATTCATTTTTCTTTAACTTTTCTTTATTTATTTATTGATGAAAGGGGCTCTGTGATATTTTTTTAATGTTTTTAAAAGATGTTTTCCAATTTAACATATTTTATATCTCATTTATTTCTGTGATGCAAAGCTGAATTTTCAGCATCATTACTCCAGTCTTCAGTGTCACATGATCCTTTAGAAATCATTCTAATATGCTGATTTGCTGCTCAAGAAACATTTATTTTGTTTATCAAATTTGAAAATGGCTGTCCTGCTTAATATTTTTGTGGAAACTGTGATATATTTTGTTTTTCAGGATTCTTTGATGAATATGACGTTCAAAAGAACAGTATTTATTTGAAATAGAAATCTTTTTGTAACATTATAAACATTTTTACTGTCATTTTTGATCAGTTTAATGCATCTTTGATAAAAATAAATAAAAATAAAATAAATAAAATCAATTCAGTTACATTTATGTTTCCATTATACATCACCATCTACTTTCACTGTATGGAAAAGAGCAGCTTGGACATTTTGCCTAACATCTCATTTTGTGCTGCAAGAAGAGAAATAACCCTGGAGTCAGAATGATATAAGAGCAAGTAAAAGATGACAATACTTTCATTTTTTCTTTGATGGTCTATTCCTTTGAATTTGCAAATGCTACTGGAAAAAAAAATTCTAGCACTTTAGAATTCAATTTAGGCTCAAGCTTTCCTCTATGAATACATTACAAAGTCTGGAGCAGTTTCAAATATGCATAAACCACCATGAATTTAGTTAATGAAACATTTGGAAGCCAAATGAGAAATGAATGTAATTTATTTGAATCATTGCCGCCGCTGAGTCAGACCTCCATGCCGGCACTGGCTGGTGTCACGTTAGTAATACCAATTCCACTCAACATTTCTCTAGTAAGGTGTTCCTATCGGCAAATTACTCACATGGACTTAAACTGAGCGCAAACACATTCAAAAGGGAATGAAACAGTATGGCTTTTGCTGACTTGTAATATTATTTTGCCGATATGAAATGTAAAAAAATAAAAAATAAAAAATTCTTTAAAGAGTTCTTTAAAAAAAAAAAAAAGAAAAAAAAAAAGAAAAGTTCTCTCACCAAGGCTTCCCCTTAAAAGTCTTCCTTTTGATTTACAAAGGCGACTCTGGCTGTGAAGGGGACGGGAAATTCTACCCCATTTACAGTAACAGACTGAGCTAATGTGCTGAGCTAAGGATAAGGAATTAGAAAAACGATTTTTGAGCGTGTCAAACATTTTGTTGCTTAAAGTGACATTCCTGGCCATAAGGAAAGTACAGTGAGAAAAGAAACTAGGTCACTGCTAAGGTTTGCTGTTCAGTTTCATTCAAAATATCTCCCTAGAGAGAACGTTTGTAATTATAAAAAGCACTTTAACCCTCTGTGTTATTAGAATAAAAAGGCAAAAAATGCTTCTGTTGTCTACTTATAATATAACACAATAAATGATTTCATAAATATTTATAGAAACATAATCAATATGTATTTTCTAAATATTTATTTTAGAATATTTAACATTTTGAATTGCCTCAATGTGTAATATAATATAAAAAAAAAATAACTAAAACATTTGAAAAAAAAAAATAATGGAAAAAATGACTGACAATGAATGAATGAATGAATGAATGAATGAATCAATCAATCAATCAATCAATCAATCAATCAATCAATCAATCAATCAATAAATGAAAAATAGGCGAAAATTAATTAAACCTCACTATTAATCCTCATGTTGTGTTCTGGTCATTTTCACCAGAAGAGGATTTTGTTTTTGTATAAAAAACAAACAAACAGACAAACAATTAAACAAATATTTAAATTTATAAATAAATAAATGTCTTGTTATCCAATATCTTGTGGTAATATAGCATTCATTTTTTTTACTGGGAACAAAATTAGGTGAAGGATTTTCAGCACTTCATAAAGGTTAAAAGTAATTAAAATAAAGGAAATAAAATTCCAATACATCAAATACAGTCCATTTTTTAACCTGTATGTCTTTAACATGTTGGTAAGAAGATGAGGATATTTTCTACATGCTCTATCTTGAAATAATTCCAGCTCTAACAGACCGGCGTATCACAGACACACATCAACACCCCAGCCAAAGCCCATCTGTCTCTCTTAACAAGTTCACCAAGTTCCTGGGATTGAGCCGAGGACAAACGCGTCTGATTTTAATAGATCTTTGGTTCAGAGATCCTCCCAGTTACATCAGAAGGCTTCTGTCTCTCTAAGGAGAAAAGGCCTCAGAGAAAAAGGAGAACAGTGAAAAAAATACTGGCACCTCATTTGGCCATCTTTCATTTTCAGGAGTCAATGTGCATTAGAGCTGTTATCTCTGTGAAGCTATAGTCACGGTTTATTATCTCCGCACTAATCAGACATTACAGTAGATCTCATTGCATCTCTATTGAGGAACAGTCACAACAGTTGCACACCCAGCAGCTCAGACATGCATTTCATTTGTAGAAATCAAATTTATTATGTAAACATGTTTGGGGTTTGAGCATATAACAATCAAGAATTTCAGCAATTTAAAGATACGGATGAATGGAAGGATGGATGGATGGACAGACAATAAAGGAGTGTTGAGAAAGATGTATTTATGCCATATCTGATTTGCACTTCAATGCTGTTTGAGTTGAAATTTCCATGAATCAATTTGATTGTTTTGAATCAATTTTAACTCATTTCATTTGCAATATTACTTAAAAATATTCAAACCAGACTCCATTTCCATTTATTCATTTAGCAGAAGCTTTTATCCGAAGTGAATTACAAATGAGGAACATCACAAAATATTTCACAAAATAAGTATTTTTAAATGTTTTTGAAAGAAGTTTCTTATGCTTACTGGGGCTGCTTTTATGCGATGAAAAATACATTAAAAAAGTAATATTCTGAAAAAAAAAAATAATAAAATAAAATAACTGTTTTCTATTTGAATATATTTTAAAATGACATTTATTCCTGTGATGCAATGCAGTGCCACGATCCTTCAGAAATTATTCTAATATGCTGGTTTGCTGCTCAAGAAACATTATTATTATTATCAGTGTTGAAAACAATTGTGCTGATTAATATTTTTGTGGAAACTTTTTTTTTTCAGGATTCTTTGATGAATAGAAAGAACAGCATTTATTAGAATCATTTCTAACCACATCAAAAAAAAAAAGAAAAAAAAAATCATATATAAAATATCAGGCATACATTCATCTCTAAAAAGCAATCATGTTTGATGAAGCAAAAAAAAAAAAAAGCATGAAAGGAAGGTTCACCTGGGGGACAACAAATAATATAACTTTAGCTTTCGTTATTTAACAGTTGAGAGTTGGAACACATCCCACCCAGACATACTAGAGCATACAAACAACATGAAGCTGATTAAATGATGAGAAAATTTTTATTTTAACCCACAAAAGTTCAACCTTGAGTAAACGAATCTATTAAAATAAGCTGAAATTGGCACCACAGTGACATCTTGGTGGATAAAAGCCTCTAGTGTGACAAATCTCTAGTTGTATAGGCCATAAACATGATAGCTGCCCTAACAAAGGGACGAAGTCGGCCACTGTGAGGGCTAAAATAATTCAAACATACTGTTATGGAGAAGTGTGAGGTCAGTATAACCTTCCCAATCTTGAGCCAGGCTATTTACCATCAGAATTAATGAGGAGGATAATGGCCAGACTCACAAACAAGTGTCCAGACAAACAAACAGCCGCTTCCTGTCCGTTCTGACCTCCACAGCGCTTGTCCTTACAGGCCACCTTTCAGCACACCTGAAAACAAGGATTAGCATTTCAAACGAGTTGTCCTTAAACAAATTCTCTTTGTGCAGCTGCAATACAAATGCAGAAGAAAGATAAAAGTTCAGTCTGCACTTTTAAAAAAATAAAGGTTCTTTATGGGAATTGATGGTTCCATAAAGAACTTCTAACATCCTTGAAATGTTCAGATTCTTCAAAGTGGAAAAGGTTCTTTACACTCTTAAAATGTAAGGGTCTTTTTGCAGTGATGCCATTAAAGAACCATTTTGGGTTCCCTGAAGAACCTTTCAGTGACAGCTCTTAAAGGAACCATTTTTTTTCTTAGTTTAATAATTTAAGAACCTTTTTCCACAATAAAGAACCTTTTGTGGAATGGAAATTTTAAGATTATAAGAACCTTTATTTTTAAGAGTGTTGATGGTTCCATGAAGAAACTTTAACATCCATAGAACCTTTCCACTCCACAAAAGGTTCTTTATTGGTTCTTCTTTAGATTATTACAATGTTCTTCACACTAAGAAAAAAATGGTTAATTTTAGAACTGTTCACTGAAACTTTCTTTATTAAACCCAAAATGGTTCTTTTATGGAATCACTGCAAAAACACCCTTCTGGAACCTTTTTTTTAAGATTGTAGGTGAAAATATGAACTTCTCATTGTCAAAATCAAATCATGACACCTTGAAGTGTGCTGTTTGAAGACCCCACGGCATCAAAACGGCAATGTGGGAAATGGAAATAGGAAATATGTCAGGAAAGAAAACTGCCCATGACCGCACTGCATGAGGTCTTTAAAGACTTCAGCTGATGTGGCCGCTCTTTCGCTCTAGGCTTTCAATGAGATCATGGCGAGCGCAGGGACAGACTCTGAGATGGAATGACATGGCAGATTCTTCAAAGTGTGTATGTTTCCTGCCCTTGAGTGCAGACAAAAATGGAAGCAAAGGAGTCACGCTGCATCTCCAGGGAGGATGGAAAAGCAGGCTGCATCTGGCCCACGGAGCGATGGGAAATCAGGTGAGGTGAGTAAGGTCAGCGTGAAGGACTCAAAGGGTGAAGGAGGAAAAGAAAGGAAATAATGGCCTTTAGAGAGAATGAGTTTACAAGGAAACAGGAGCTACGAGCTCCTGTAGCACAACCGATAAAGCACGCCGGAAGCAATTCCAGGATCTGAAGTTCAGTTCCCAAAGGAACAAACCTACAGATAAAATGTACGCTACCATTCAAAAGTTTGAGGTTGGTAAGGGTTTTTTTTTTTTTTTTCATGTTTCTTGTGCTCACCAAGACTTCAGTTATTGGATTAAAAATGCAATAAAACAGTAATGTTGTGAAATATTACAATTAAAAAATAAACTCTTTTCTATTGCCATATATGTTAAAATGTAATTTATTCCTGTGATGAAAAGCTGAATTTTCAGCATCATTACCCCAGTCTTCAGTGTCACATGATCCTTCAGAAATCAATCTAATATTTCTTATTGTTATCAATTTAAAAAGTATTAATTTCTTTAAAAAAGAATTACTGATCTCAAGCTTAAAAAAATTCAAAATTCAGTGTTAAAAAACATTATTTATTTTAGTCATGCTGTTCAGGGAGGAGAAGCTGCTAAAATCTCATTCACAACTTTTGATGAAATATTCCTTAAATAACACATTAAACTTTCCATTAAGGAAGTCAAACTGATTTATAACATTTAAAAGTATAAACAAATCTGCAATTTTATACTTCAAATGTAATGTTAGATCAGATTCACATGCAGAATGGCACAGATCACATTAGATGCAAAGATATCTTAATTTGTCAAGGGAACGCTTGCAGAATACACAATTCCAAAAATGTAAAAACAAAATCCTGCAAATGAGATTATTTCACTTCTAGCACTGCAATTATAGTAAGCATCCCAGTGGTAATTGCATTTCGATCGAAACGGAAGGTTTGTTTGGTATTTTCTATGCGCTGGCATCTCCACCTCATAGAAAGCAAAATTAAAATGTCCTTGGGCTCGCCCATGGCTGATTGCTCTGGAACATGTCTTGCCTTCTGGTTGGAAAGGCGTGTAATAAACAACACATGAGCTGGCACGTGTAAATAAATGCCACGATCTTGTAACTAATGTGCTGTCATGCTCTATCATCCATTAGACGTACCTTTCAGGACAGCTGCGCTTGCACTGCAGTGATACTGATGTGGGGTAAAAGCGCCTCCAAAATAAGAGGCGCTTTTTAGCATAAAATGAAGCACAATGCCACTAGCAACAAGAAAAAAAAACATTCACTGACAGCATGTTTGAACTGCAGACACTGCCTTCCATTAAAAAGACTTATCAAAGTGGAATAACATTGTATTTACAGTGGCTTTGTTTCGGATTGTAACATATGCAGTTAAGATACAATTTAGGAGATGTTGACCAGCAGTATATATATATATATACACACACACACACACACAGTGGGTACGGAAAGTATTCAGACCCCCTTAAATTTTTCACTCTTTGTTATTGCAGCCATTTGCTAAAATCATTTAAGTTCATTTTTTTTTCCTCATTAATGTACACACAGCACCCCATATTGACAGAAAGACACAGAGTTGTTGACATTTTTGCAGATTTATTAAAAAAGAAAAACTGAAATATCACATGGTCCTAAGTATTCAGACCCTTTGCTCAGTATTTAGTAGAAGCACCCTTTTGATCTAATACAGCCATGAGTCTTTTTGGGAAAGATGCAACAAGTTTTTCACACCTGGATTTGGGGATCCTCTGCCATTCCTCCTTGCAGATCCTCTCTAGTTCTGTCAGGTTGGATGGTAAACGTTGGTGGACAGCCATTTTTAGGTCTCTCCAGAGATGCTCAATTGGGTTTAAGTCAGGGCTCTGGCTGGGCCATTCAAGAACAGTCACGGAGTTGTTGTGAAGCCACTCCTTCGTTATTTTAGCTGTGTGCTTAGGGTCATTGTCTTGTTGGAAGGTAAACCTTCGGCCCAGTCTGAGGTCCTGAGCACTCTGGAGAAGGTTTTCATCCAGGATATCCCTGTACTTGGCCGCATTCATCTTTCCCTCGATTGCAACCAGTCGTCCTGTCCCTGCAGCTGAAAAACACCCCCACAGCATGATGCTGCCACCACCATGCTTCACTGTTGCGACTGTATTGGACAGGTGATGAGCAGTGCCTGGTTTTCTCCACACATACCGCTTAGAATTAAGGCCAAAAAGTTCTATCTTGGTCTCATCAGACCAGAGAATCTTATTTCTCACCATCTTGGAGTCCTTCATGCGGGCTTTCATGTGTCTTGCACTGAGGAGAGGCTTCCGTCGGGCCACTCTGCCATAAAGCCCCGACTGGTGGAGGGCTGCAGTGATGGTTGACTTTCTACAACTTTCTCCCATCTCCCGACTGCATCTCTGGAGCTCAGCCACAGTGATCTTTGGGTTCTTTTACCTCTCTCACCAAGGCTCTTCTCCCCCGATAGCTCAGTTTGGCCGGACGGCCAGCTCTAGGAAGGGTTCTGGTCATCCCAAACGTCTTCCATTTAAGGATTATGGAGGCCACTGTGCTCTTAGGAACCTTAAGTGCAGCAGAAATTTTTTTTGTAACCTTGGCCAGATCTGTGCCTTGCCACAATTCTGTCTCTGAGCTCTTCAGGCAGTTCCTTTGACCTCATGATTCTCATTTGCTCTGATATGCACTGTGAGCTGTAAGGTCTTAAATAGACAGGTGTGTGGCTTTCCTAATCAAGTCCAATCAGTATAATCAAACACAGCTGGACTCAAATAAAGGTGTAGAACCATCTCAAGGATGATCAGAAGAAATGGACAGCACCTGAGTTAAATATATGAGTGTCACCGCAAAGGGTCTGAATACTTAGGACCATGTGATATTTCAGTTTTTCTTTTTTAATAAATCTGCAAAAATGTCAACAATTCTGTGTTTTTCTGTCAATATGGGGTGCTGTGTGTACATTAATGAGGAAAAAAAAAGAACTTAAATGATTTTAGCAAATGGCTGCAATATAACAAAGAGTGAAAAATTTAAGGGGGTCTGATTACTTTCCGTACCCACTGTGTATATATATATATATATATATATATATATATATATATATATATATATATATATATATATATATATATATTTAATTAGTTAATTTTAAAGGATAGCAGGGCTCAACAATAAGGTTTTTATTTTATTTTTTAATTTTATTTAATTGTATATTTTATTTTACTATTCATTTTATTTTTAACATTTGCACTTGCCCCAAACAATTTTTTTTCCATAAAATTTTTACAAATGCATTTTTATATTTGATAGAAATATGCATATTACTCATTACACACTGAACATTATTTACAAATATTTTATTATTATTTTATTTTTTATTTTTTTACAAAAAGAAAATACTGTATGCAACAAAGTTGAAATTATACCGCTATCATATAAATCAAATTCTTTAAATTCTTACTGATTCTTTTAAGACTATCACAGAATAGGCACAAGGTACAAGACACAAGATACAAGAAAGAAAGAAAGAATACTGTGATCTTACAGCTATATAATGCCCTGCATATATTAAAAAAAAAAAAAGTGTAGAGGATGGCTATAATATGAATATGACTGCATGATGACTGAAAGAAAATATATATTTAAAGGCAGCTTAGATAAAGGTAAAATACAGAATTCTTTGAAAATGATTACATGTTAGACCAAATTACCACAAAATCAACGTTCTGACCTTGTGGATCTGGTAAATTTTGGTCAATAAACAAACACATGTTTAGGTAAGTGCTGTAATGGGTTTGTTGCTATATAGTTACAAAATCACTTCTTACCTTAAGAGCTTTTAGCCTCATTGTACCCTATAATATAAAATATAAATATTAAAGACCCAAATTGTTATTCCAAGTAGAAAAATGGTCACTTCTGTAGAGGCTAATGAAAAATGCACAAGCATGTAAAATAATCCAAAATCTAACCTGAGGAAAGTACAGAAATCAGTTCATCTAATCAGGGAAATAATGACTTCTTATAAAAACACTGATGAAAAGTAAAAAATAATAACATTCTGTGTATAAAAGACTTTTATAATCACCTCGTTCTTATTTTCTTCCTTGCGTCATAATTTCTTCAGCCGTGCCCTTTTAAGACACTCATCAGTGCGTAATCATTTTGTTTGTTTCAGTCTTGCCCCAAGGATTGAAACAAATCTATGCTTTTACAAGGTCTGCTGTTGTACTGTTTCGATCTCATGAGCAATCCTGATATTTAAGCATGTTTTGCTGTTTATCAGAATATTAGAGAGGTGAATTTATTGCTATACTGTGGATGTAAATAAAGTAAAAATGTTCAGCTGTTTTAAAGGAATAGCTGACCCAAAAAATGAATATTTATCATTATTCACTCATCTTCAGGTCGCTTCAAATCCCGTTTGGCTTTTCCCTGCCTTGAAACACATAATGAGATGTCGAGCAGAATGTCCAAGTCAAAATGCAATGAAAATGGATGGTGATTTATTCTGCTGAGCTCCAAAATGGCATAAAAGTACCACTGAAGTGTCATAAAAGTAGTCCAAATTGTGTGCCATATTCCAAATGTGAGAAACTAAAATTTAGGCTGCCATCGTAATAATAATCTTCTATAATCTACAGCCCTGACTGGAGCTCTCAAATCTGTTAAAATTATAATAATAAAACATTGAAATGAGCCTCATTGGTTTGAACTCAAACACTTGTGACCAAATGACCAATCTGTTCCAATCTGAGTCAAAAGTCTTAAGTGAAAAGCTGCATATTTATAAGAAACAAATCCGTCGTTAAGACATTTTAACTTTAGTCCAATATTTCTGACTAAAATCCATAATAATGCATAATAAGTCCCCTGTTGTCCTCTCATGTCCAAATCCACACACATATTTGTTTAAAACTGTTTTGGACTATTTTTGCTTGTAAATGGTGCATATTTCTCTTCTGATTCAGATGAGATTACTTTTTCACTGGAGAAAGCAATATTATGGATAGAGGACTCATATTTTAGCTAGAAGCGATTGTTTTGAAGTTAAAAACATCCAAATTATGAATTTATTTCTTACAAACATTATTTGTGGATTATTATGACGTATTTATCAGCTGTTTGAACTCTCATTCTGACGGCACCCATTCACTGCAGAAGATCCATTGGTGAGAAAGTGATGCAATGCTAAATTTCTTTAAATCTGTTCTGATGAAGTAACAAACTCATCTATGTCTTGGATAGCCTGCGGATGAGTACAATTTCAGCACATTTTCATGGGTGAGCTATTAATTTAATAAAGAAGAGCACTGTTGGAAGAGGGAAATACAGTGGAAACGTGTGCATAGTCATAAATGATCTTTTAAAAATGCATAGCATGATTTCCCTTACGTCCCCCAGAAATCTATTACATAGTCAACAATGTTCAGTGAACTGAGAACAGTTGTGATTAAACTGACCATCATGTTTCAGTTAGACAAACCGGCCTCCATCACACGCCACAATCTAACTCACAGCAAACACTGCACACTCATTAACAGGAGTTTGGGAAACCCATGATAACCCTTTGCCATGCCAAATAAAGTTAATTAGAATCTTCCAGTCAAAGCAAAGACCATCTGTTTTGTAGAGTGGTAAACACTAATAATTAGGCCTATATATATCTAAGAGGAACTGATATATTTAGTGCTAATTTCATAAATGAGAATAGATTAGGATATGCTGATACAAGTTTTTCTTTTGGCATAGTACTAACCAAGTAGTCAAGGTCTGATCGGTCAGCCAAAGACAGTTAGCCCCAGTTGGTGGATGGTTCATCATTATGGGAATACAAAGCATTAAAGTATAAATTGAAATAGTGCTGGAAATAGTGAATATTATATGGATAGTGTACACTATGTAATATACAATGGTAAATCTCAGTGCATTCAAAGCTTTTGTCTTGTCCATGCTGGGTCAGTTTACCATCCAATTCCCATGGCATTTGAGTGCTTGTGGACAGTAAACTAATCTATTGGAAATATCACAGACTGAAAGTTGCAGGCTAATCTGAGAGAAAATACACTGGTCTTGTGCTTGATGGGGCTGTAATGGATATGTGATTTTTATATGGCTGCGTTGCTGATAATGTGCAGTATATGCCAGCGTTATTTCTCTCAGATTGATGAAACTGTGCCAATAACACGTGAAACATTTAAGGTTGGATTGCATCATTTTATGAGCGTGTGCCAACCCACATTGTGCATCAATAATAATAATGTTCGGGAAACTCCTTGTTTCATGACAAAAGTCATTCTTTTTGACTTGAATCTGTGTTTTAGAAAAAATAAAAATAAAAATGGTTGATTGAATGATTCAGTGACTCAGTGAATGAATCAGTGTTTTTGAATGAATAGGTTGAATGACTAACTTATAAAGATTAGCTTGACAGAACATACTCGCATAACAATGAAAAAGTCACTGAATGAATAAATGAATGAATTAATTAATTGCCCTATCTTTCCCCTCAAGTTATTGAAATTAAAAGTTTTTTTTTTTTTTTTTTTTTTTGCCGTTCGTATGTACTGCATGTGTAACTATATGGTATAGCCTAAGATACAAAAGCTAAAAGGGTACATTTTTGTGCATATTAATATCTAAAGTGTATATATTGGTACCTTTACACACAGAAAAATAAGGGTTTAAAATTGTACCTTTTTGGGTGCAACAGCTTGTCCCTGGAGCAGTACCCTTAAAAAGACATATTTGTACCTTTTTTTATCCCTAATATGTACCTATTAGGGGTAAAAACGGTACAAATATGTCTACAAATACAATTTTAAACCCTTATTTTTCTGTGTGTAGAATGGGTACCGCCTCAGTGACAATTTTGTACTTTTTTCTGAAATTATCAGGGCTAAAATGATAGATAATCTCATTAGAATTTCTCATTAGATTGTGGTTTAGCCTTGTTAGTTACCTGCTTATGTCAAAGTCACAGACAATATGTGCACTTCCTGCAACATGAATACAAACAGGAAGCCATAACAAGACACAAGCTCTTCCAAGCAGCTTGTCCCTCAAAGTGTCAGCCAAGAAAATAAATGAAATATGATGAATAACTAGACATCAATGTTTGCTGGAAAGTAGCTGTGCATATTTCTCAATGATTGCGCATTTCCTCGAACAATATCAGCAGCAGCAGCTGCTGGCTCACGCTGAGCAAATCTGTCAGACTTTATGTGTTAAATGCGGAAATCATTTATCTAGCTTCAATTATACCCAGACAGAATAAATTCAGTTAGATGCATGCAAAAACTGAATTTGCATTGGCAGGGGCCTCATGACAGCATTATTTTAGATGGTCTATGGTTTCACTAGGCAGCAGTTGCTGTGGGAGCCACAAAGGAATGGCCTTTTCTGTTCTGTTGCATTCATTCACTCATTCATTCATTCATTCAGTATTTACAATTGTACCTGCCTGAAATCCCATGCACGCCTCTTTAAACAGTATGTGTGTAGGAGAGATTGGTGTCATGATGTCATTTCTATAATAATGTTTACCTGAGAGGTATGGGAGACGGGCTGGGATAGGTGATTCTGACTACACCATTGAGAATCTGATATATTGTGCTGATATACAGTAAGGGCATCAATTCACAAATAACTGTTTATCTGTCTAATACAAAACAGTGAATGGTATGTTTTTGTTGAAGAAAAAAAAAGTATGACCCCTTTAATCTGTGTGATCACCAGCAGGGAAATGAATCTGCACTAAAAGCCAGATGAAAAAAAAAAAAGAAGAAGAAGAAAAAAAGAAGAAAACACACACACACACACACACACACACACACACACACACACAGCTGTCAATATAAAGTTGAATATATATTCAATTTTATTTATTTATTTATTTATTTATTTCATTTATATGCTATATTATATTTTATTTATATACTATATTGTGGCAAAAGTTAAACTATATTATTTTTACACATATCTATCTTTATTCTCACACGTACAGTAAACTCACATAAAGTGATATATACAGGACTATATAGCAAATCTCAACTGCTTGAATATTTATATCACTGCAAAATGTAGACTATATTATCGTCCATCTCTAATTTGCTAAATGCAGGCATGAAACATTAAAATCATGATTTTCTGTAAAGCTGCTTTGAAACAACTGGAAAAAAGAAATATATGCAAACAAAATCAACTTGACAATATTTAACCAGAGCTAAAACCATATGCAGAGATTTGTTTTTGGATGGACAGATGCATAAAAATCTAACAATTAATAAAACACCTGGGTCTCATGAGCAGACAGCGCTTCTCTTGTTATTTGATATGCACCAGTGCTCTGCCTCAAAAGTCAAACAAATGACCTGATTATATTTTAATATCTGCTGTTGAATGATTCCATTTGGCACACAGGCCATTGATTCAAGGCATACTGAGGGGACGAGTGAGTGTGAGTGTGTGTGTGTGTGTGTTTGTGTGTGTGTGTGTGTGTGTATGTGTGTGTGTGTGTGTGTGTGTCAGCATTTGACGCATTTCCATCGATTCCTGTGGTTAATATCAAGCACAAATTATGCATGTTGGTAGCAGACGGTGACGTTTGACAGGGCAGGCCAAACCGCTAACCTCCATTCATTCCTCTAGTGCTCAACCCACAACATGCTCCAACTCTCCAGGCAGAAATGGTAATGAGCTTTTACGAGACATTGCTTACATCAATCCAGATTCTGTTCTCAGTTTACTTTAGAGGACTGTCTGCTTATCTATCTGTTCATATACATTCACAAAATTGTATTCATATCATATATTTCCCACAGACGTTGGTGTATGAACTGTAGCTCATATTCAGGATTATTTCTATAATAGTTTGAGTTGTTTGAAAGTGATCCTCATATAATTTTTTTATGGTTTTACATTAATAATTTGTACAAACTATGTTTGGGAACTAAGGTTATAGTTATTGGCATGCACCATACCACCATTAGCATACACTATAGTGTCATTAGTATGTGTATTAATCAGTCAGTCTTTTCTTTTAATGACTGTCAGGAGTTGATTAAGAGCTAAATCAGGCCATTTATTTAAAAATGCCGTTTAGTTTCAGCAAATGGATGCAAAACAGCATCTGTTGTTTAGTATGTTTGAATCTCGGCCATGGAAATCCTCAGTTGAACTGCTGCCGCTGCCAGCACTCTGGAATCCCTGCTGAAAAAAAAGAAGAAAAAAACTGCTTAAACCAGCCTAAGTTGGTTAGTTGGTTTTAGCAGGGTTAAGCTGGTCCCAGCCTGGCCAAACCAGCATTTAGCTGGGTCGTGGTACTCTCAATAATGGCAGCAGACTGTGACGCGGAGGAGGATAATTGTTGAATAAAGTCATTATTTTTGTTTTCTTTGCGCACAAAAAGTATTCTCGTAGCTTCATAAAATTACGGTTGAACCACTGATGTCACATGGACTATTTTAACAATGTCTTTACTAGCTTTCTGGGCCTTGAACATGGTAGGTCCCTTGCTGTCTATGCAGGATCAGAAAGCTCTTGGATTTCATCAAAATATCTTAATTTGTGTTTCGAAGATGAACGAAGGTCTTACAGGTTTGGAACAACATGAGGGTAAGTAATTAACAACATAATTTTCATTTTTGGGTGAACTATCCCTTTAAGATGTGTTTTTGCCCATCCAATCATAAGTGGACAATGCTAAATACAGGTGTAAACAGGGTCTAAAATGTTTGAGCTTGTCCACTTTTGACCACTCCCAGAGGTCGCTGTAAATGCATTCGACAGCATTGCTCTCGTCAACCTGATCTCATGACGAAAATGTACCTCCGGGAACTTTTTCGCGAGATGCAAAATACATACCGCCATGTATGTTTCGTGACATATTCGTTGTGAAATGTCCACTGAGTGGTGCTAAAAGAGCATTCATTTTTTTTTCCCCAGAACAGATGAACGTACATATGGTACGTTTTATGTGACGTTGTTTTTTGTAGGTGTCACCGCAGCTCTGACTTGAAATGTCCGTTGAGTGGCGCTATAAGTCTAATGCCCTGTGACGTTTTAAAATAACATACCATCTGCACTACTCCTAAACCTACCCGCTAGTATGAACAAAAGCGAATGTGATATAAAAACGCAATTGCAAGCATGCTGTTTTAGCTTGTTTTTCGATCTCTCATCTTTCAGCTCTTTCATCATGAGTCATGTTTTCCACAGGATTCATACCCGAAGTCCAATTCCATGTGGGCTGAGCCACCAAGCAAGCTTGTTACGTCTGGAAAGCGAAACATATGAAGCTATAATCATAACTGTGTACGAAAACGATTACATGTGCTCAGTGTTTTACTGTCTCTAGTGTTCAGTTCTGTTGGAAACTGCAGTGATATGTACTTATTGGTACGTATTTCGCGTCTTGCGTAAAAGTTCCCAGAGGTACGTTTTCCTCATGAGACCAGGTAGGCTCTCATAGTGTAGACACTCATTTGGTTGAATGCATTCAGACAGTCACAAAAGACCACCTCTTCTCTGCCTACTGACCTAATATTTAAACATTACGGGATGTGTTGTTGAAGCACTCTAGCCAAACGGGGTTTAAACTTTGCCGACTGTTTGAAGGCAAAAAAATGTAAAAAGCACAATGTTCTCTTACCATTCCTGATTCAAACGCAAACCCTCTTCGTTCGATGTAGTTTTGTGGCTATCAGAGCAGAAATGAAAGCTGTTGTTCACTGTATCATTTTCCATTGTCAACTTTCGCATTCGTAAGTAAACTGCTGAACTTATTTCGCAATATTAAATCAAAACAAATCACGAAAGTGGTCGAAAGTTGACAAAAGAAACTGGGTAAAACAACAGGTCTAAATGGGAATGTGTTTCCCCTCATCTACTTGTGATCCGATCGACCAAAACGCATCTTAATACCAGGAGTAAACAGGGCGTTAAGTCAATCTAAGTAGTTTTTATCAGAGAGCCGAGCTTACCGTAACAAGTCTATACAGACAGAAAGATGTTTCTTTGATTGACCTAATCAGCTCGATGTGGAACTTTAAGAGCTTGTGCGGCAGAACTTGAACTCGTACACCTCGCTTTCTTATCATTATTTCACAAGCGCTACATACTCCGCCACCCCATTTCCATTCAACAAGGTCAGGTTCATTGATTCCAGATACATTGTCATGGCAATGCACTAAGGTTTGTTATTAGGTCTGCTTGGTAAATTGAAAATCTGTCATTTTCTAAATTAGCCTGATAATGCTTGGCTGAGTAGAACTTGAAGCTATTTCCATAAACATACACAACATGCACACACCCCTAGCGGTACCTCCTTTCCTCCATCGCAGGATGGACCGGTAATGATGCGGATGATGAGAGAAAATGACTCCTTTATTTCGCTGGATATTATTTATTTATTTATTTTGGATTTCTGCGGTCAAGTTAGGAATACAAGAATAGGCCCAACATGGCCCTAAGGCAAGCTGAGTAATGACTTTACCTTCCGGAGGAGTTTACTGCTGCAAGCGTCAGACCTTTCCACTGCTTAGAATACATTTGTGTCTAGTTGACACGCCAGTGTCTGTTTGTGTGTGTGTTCAGAAAAATGTGAACCAATAACTCTAGCTAGCCACAGATAATGAGACCCGTAGGACAAAGTAGTGCCTAAATGTCCTCTCTGCTCATTCACAATGCAAGTTTGCTACCCACATAGAGTGCATACTTCAGTAAGTCTTGTGTTAGAAATACAAAATGAAACCTGGCTTCAATAGAAGGCTTTATTTGCCATCACACCAAATAAAAGATGCTAGATAATAGGATTTGGACACTCAAGTTCCACTAAAAAGCATGAATATTGTTGTATTAGAGAAAAAAAAAAACATCAACAAGTTAAACTGTATTTTAATCAAGAATAGAACAAGCACACTTTTCCAAGCAAAATGATCTAAATAAATAAAAAGCAAAACAATATACTGTTCATAATAAGCATTTACACACTTTCTTTGTGAAGCTGCTTGCATACATTCACTAAAAACTACTAATAAAAATAGTAGATGAAGTAATTTGTAATAATGTAAATACTGTAAATATATTAAAATACTGTAAATATATTAATAAATACATTAATAATATATTACATTATTCATTTAATATATTTTTTTTTTTTATTTTTTTTTTTTTGCAAATAAAAATGACTTCATATATCCACTAAAATTACTAATCTAAAATTAAATCCAAAAATGTATTTAATAACACTGACTTCATATATCCACTACACATCACAAGTCAGTTCCAAAGCAATTCCAAAATAATTAATAAAAGTGATTTCGTACATGCGCAAAAATTACTTGCAAAAAATAACAGTAAATTCAAACATCTGATAAAAATGACTAGCAAGTTAAAGATAATTGCAAAAAAATGTATTCTAATTTAATTAAAATAAAATACTGAGACACTTTGATTCAATTGATTGTTGAAGATATCCATGGTTAAAGGGTTAAAGGGGACCTATTATGCAAAATTCACTTTTACTTTTACTTTATGCGATGAGCTATGCCTGTAGTTAGGAGCTTGAGGGGAAACGATTTCATACACCCACTAAAAACCACCTTGGGACTAGTTAAAAGTCACTGCACAAATGTCTCTGCACAAGTGAAATTAGTTCTGGGGAAAGCTTGTGCAGCATTTGTAAGCAGATGCAGCTCGGTTTAATATTTTCTTACAGAGGCCTGGTCACTTTCCACACATCTACAATAATTCAGGTCTGGTCATAATAAGCGGAAACTGTCCGTATGCACCTGCGTTTGTATAGTGAGTAAGAACTATTCAGTGTGAAATAGACCATCAGCCAATGAGGGGTGACAGAAACCCAGTTTCCCTGTCTCATTTTTTACAGTGCGATACATCAAATCTATCCTGCTATAAAGAGAAGGCACAATGTAATTACTCTGTGCACTAGTCTCTTCAGTATCCTCATTCAAAAGGACAACTTAATCATCTTTTGTAGCGATGTCACTGCCACAAATGAAGACAAATGATTAAACTTGAAACAATACTGAAGCTGCGGGAAAAAGGGACGGTGCTCAGCAGATGATATTGGTGTTTTGACTAAATGTACAATGATGTAATGTCAGATGGCCTTACGTGTTTCCTTACAACTTAATACTGTAGACATATTAATATTTTACATAATCTTGAGAACCTAGTACATACAGTTCACAATAGAAGAATAATTCTATAATCATTTACTCACTGTTCTGCCGTTACAAACTCATATGAATTTCTTTATCTGTAGAAAAGGGTGAAATTTTGAAGAATATCCTACAATAAACAAAAAATAAAACAAAATGCAATAATTCAATAATAATAATAATAATAATAATAATAATAATAATAACAATAATAATTATTATTAGTAGTAGTAGTAGTAGTAGTAGTAGTAGTAGTAAAAATCCACAGGTTTAATCAGTTTCTATATTGAAACTAGATAGTAAAGTTCGTAGACAAACTTTAAGTTGGCTTGAAAAATCCTAGCCAGAAAGTTTGAAGTAGTTTTAAAAGCTTAAAGTCTTAAGGTTTTCAGTTTTAACAAGTTTGAAGTTTAAAGTAGTTTTAAAGTTTGAAGTTTTAAAGTTTTGAAAACCGATCATAAACAGATTTATGCGGTTGCTAGCAAGTGACTAGCATGTTGCTAGCATGACTAGAAAGTGACTAGCATGTTGTTAGCATGATTAGCAAGTTGCTAGCATGTTGTCAGCATGATTAGCAAGTTGCTAACATGTTGTTAACATGTTTCTAGCATTTTGCTAGCATGACTATCAAGTGACTAGCATGTTGAAAGCATGACAACCAAGTGACTAGCATGTTGTTAGCATGACTAGCAAGTGAATAGTATTTTGCTAGCATGACTAGCAAGTGACTAGCATGTTGTTAGCATGATTAGCAAGTGACTAGCATGTTTGCTAGCTTGAATAGCAAGTGACTAGCATGTTGTTAGCATGATTAGCAAGTGACTAGCATGTTGCTAGCATGTCGTTAGCATAATTAGCAAGTTGCAAGCATGTTGTTAGCAAGTTACTAGCATGTTACAAGCATGATTAGCAAATGACTAGCATGTCGTTAGCAGGATTAGCATGTTACTAGCATGATGTTAGCATGTTTCTAGCATGATTAGCAAGTTGCTAGCATGTTGTTAGTATGATTAACAAGTTACTAGCATGTTGCTAACATGATTCTAGTATGATTAGCAAGTTACTAGCATGTTGCTAGCATGATTAGCAAAGTAATAGCATGTTGTTAGCATGTTTCTATCATGATTAGCAAGTAACTAGAATGTTGCTAGCATGATTAGCAAGTTACTAGCATGTTGCTATCATGTTTCTATTTTAATCCAGCTAAAACCAGCTAAGACCAGCCTGACCTGCTAAAAAGTGGCCAAACCCACTTTAAAACCAGTTGATTCAGTGAAAAACCAGCTAAAAACCAGCTAAGACCAACCTGACCTGCTAAAAAGTAGCCAAAACCACTTTAAAACCAGTTGAATCAGTAAA